>JASVEL010012293.1:0-282111 GCA_032618575.1 Nicotiana noctiflora | reverse complement strand
AATAATTTTCAATCAATACTTGGCGTCTTATTGAGTAGTTATTTTTATTTATTTATACTTTCTTATTTATATATATATATATATATATATATATATATATATATATATATATATATATATATATATATATATATATATATATACAACAACCACAAATCAAAAAAATTAAGAAGGTTTTTTTGTTAAAAAGGTAGTTTATTTTGTCTTAATAATGCCATTTTTAATTATTAATATTTTTGTTTTTTTATTGTAGCAATTTTATTTTTAAATTTAAGATAACTTAAAACTCCAAAGTGAACCTACTCCCCAATTTGAATGAATAGTTAATTTTTTATATATATATATATATATATATTTTTTAATATAGCTAATTATAATATAGCTATATTTATTAATTAAAATAGAGTAAACAATTAATTCAAAATTTAAGAATTTTTTTTTAGTTAAAAGGTTTGTTTGTTTTGTCTTAATATTAGCACTAGCTTTTTGTGGTTATGCCACTTGTCTTAATAATATGCTTTTGCCCCTCCTTTTATTATATATATAGATTACATTAACCTTCTTTCTTTTTTTCTTTTTTTTTTTTTGGTCCAAAAGAAACACACTAGTATATTAAGGAGGTAATATAAAGGGAAGTCTAGCTGGTACAGTACTACAGTTACAGCATTTTGCAAAAGTCTAAAAGGATAACTTGAAGACGAGTCATTACAAAAAGTGAGACTTGTGGAGTAAGCAGTGGTCACAGTGACATGGCGTAAATGAATAGCACGTCAAACTATAAAAATCAATTTATTTTGAGATGTATTTTTTTTTAAAAAAATAAGCGAGAAGTAATTTGTATTTGACTAATTAATTTGAAAAGCACTTTTGAGCAGTAATTAATATTTAGCCAAGCTTTAAAAATATGCTTCTAAAGTATATTTTTTTTTTCGCAAAAGTACTTCTAAAAAAATGCTTTTGAAGAGAACTTACTTTTTTTTGTTTCACCAAAATTGCTTCTGCTTCTACTCAAAAACATTTTTTTCCCTTCCAAAAGCTTCGCCAAACACCTTAATTTTTGGTCAAATAGTTTTGGCAAAAAAAAAAAAAAAAATTTCACTAAAAAGAAGCTTGACTAAACGGGCTAAAAGTGTTCGAGAGAGGTCATTAACCGATCCTTTGTCTCCAACTTCATTTTCTTTTTTGTTTTATCACACACTGATAGAAAACTAAAGTAAATAAAAACTGATAGTAACATATTTCAAATTTAAGTTTGTATGTAGAAGCGGAGTCCTTATATAAATTTTATGAGTTCAATTTTTAAATTTTTTAGTATTGAAATAATTGTACTATTAAAATTATAGATTTTTTTTTTAATATTTGTTAAGATTTTAATAAATTTTTTGCATATAAATTTATACTACGTATAGTTATGAGTTCAATTAATTTCGCTACCGAAAAACTACATCTGCTTCGCTCATATGCAATGCTAGTATTTCGAATTTATTATCTTCTTTTTTTGGTAAATAGGACTACACACTCAAAATATAGAAAAAATATGAAATAAGTGAAGCCAAAAGTCACCCAAACAAGATCGATGGAAGATATACCGAAATTGCGTCTATGTTTATTGCCCCTTTTGAACAGGCTCATCACATATTAGCCTCTTTCCAATTTAGTTGATATTTAAGTCTAAAATATGATGCAGATATTGATATTATCTTCGATCCAAAATAAATAATTTTTTAGTTTTTTTTGGGTTCAAAATAAGTGATTTTTCCAGATTTCAAGAATAAATAATTTTTTTTCCTATATTATCTATGAAATAAATAGTGTTAAAATAGATCTTAAGAATATTTATATGATATAATAAAAATTAATATGATTAATTTTATTATAAATTAATAATAAAAAATAAATTTATTAATCTATGTAAAAACACTAAAAAAATCACTTATTGATAGATTAAAAACTAAAAACAAGAAAAAGCAAAAATTGCTGAATTGTTGTTTTCATTTCTCTTGGAAAAATTGCGGCATTACTGTGTTGCCAAAAGGCGACGTCTCTATCCTCTAAAATAAGGGAACATTTTGAAATGTAGCAGTGAGGTACCTCCATATCCTATAGCTCGTCTCTCTCGGGGAGCCAAAACCCTAACCCTAACCCTCATTCTCAACCCCAAACCTGTTGATTGATTTTAATGGAACCGACTAACGACGATGACCACAGAGCTAACGGCTCCGATCACAACCATTTAGCCAAGAAACCCAAGCTATCCAGCTCCGCTCTCATTACGGACTCCGAAATACGAGCGGAGTTCGCCCATCATCAATCGGGAATAGCTCGTATCAACAACGGCAGCTTCGGTAGCTGTCCGTCGTCCATCATTGCAGCTCAAAAGCGTTGGCAGCTCCGTTTTCTCCAGCAACCCGACGACTTCTTCTTCAATCATTTACAAAAGCGGATTCTTCACTCTCGGACGATTATCAAGGACCTTATAAATGCTGAACACGTGGATGAGGTGTCTCTTGTTGATAACGCCACCACTGCTGCCGCTATCGTCCTTCAACACGTCGGCTGGGCCTTCGCTGAAGGCCGTTTCCAGAAAGGAGACGCCGTCGTCATGCTCCATTGCGCTTTTCAGGCCGTTAAGAAATCAATTGAGGCTTACGTCACCCGTGCTGGTGGTTCTGTGATCGTTGTTCATTTGCCGTTTCCCCTTCGTTCGGAAGAAGAGATTGTTGCCGAGTTTCGAAAAGCATTGGCCAAGGGAAAAGCCAATGGGAAAAAGGTTCGATTGGCCATCATTGATCACATTACATCAATGCCGTGTGTTGTTGTTCCTGTGCGTGATTTGGTTAAGATTTGTAGGGAAGAAGGCGTAGAGCGGGTGTTTGTCGATGCTGCCCACGCCATTGGCAATGTTCACGTGGATGTTGAAGAAATTGGAGCTGATTTTTATGTAAGCAACTTGCACAAGTGGTTCTTTTGCCCTCCATCAGTTGCCTTTTTGTACTGTCGTAAATCGCCTGTATCCCCTGATCTACATCATCCTGTGGTATCACATGAATATGGTAATGGACTAGCCATTGAAAGTGCATGGATAGGGACACGAGACTACAGCTCGCAGCTAGTTATACCTGAGGTGTTAGAATTTATAAATAGGTTTGAGGGTGGGATTGAGGGAATTAGGATGAGGAATCATAATGCTGTGGTTGAAATGGGGCAAATGTTGGCCACTGCATGGGGAACAGCACTTGGTTGCCCCCCTGACATGTGTCCAAGTATGGCAATGGTTGGTTTGCCTGTTAGCCTTAGGATTCTCAGTGATAATGATGCTTTAAATTTGAGAACTCATCTGCGCGGCCATTTTGGGATAGAAGTCCCAATTCACTACCAGGAAATAAAAGACTTCCAGGATGGTGATGGCTGTGTTACAGGATATGTACGGATTTCTCATCAGGTTTACAATACAGTTGATGACTATCTAAAGTTGAAGGATGCTATTCTTCAGCTTGTGCACGATGGAGTTACTTGTAAGATGCTTAGCCCAGAATAAGAGGTATCATTGTGCTTGTACAATTTTTTTTCTTCAGCACATGATCGCTAATTTAAATGCAGTCATATATCTATATCTCTTACTTGATAAAAAAAAAAATGCACAGTCAGATATCTCACGAGTTTATTGTGATGTACTTCAGTTTATTTCCATGTGCATTGTGTCATATTTCTTTTCTGCTCACTTAAATAAGGCAGTGTTTATAATGATGGAGCTATTTGTTGATAAACAAATGAAGACAGCTTCTTGTTTCTATATTTCAATGATATCTTGCATGGAGATTTGACTGGAAATGTAAACAAACTTGGCTGTTGTCTCCTTAGTGCTTGCTCTTTTAAAATACCACATTGGTTGTGAGGAATGGGCTGTTGTGTCCGTTTATTTGATCAAGTGTAGTTTTCTTGAGATCGAGCAGACTCCGGTATACAAGAGGTATACCAAAAAATAGAGAATCTACATGGATGTGTGATCTTTACAAAAACACCCAATCTTCTGTATCAATAGGTTAGCATGGGTGCACCAAAAAGACTTGGAAGCAGGAGGCTATTCTTACAGCTACAAAAACCAAGCTCTTTCCTGTCAAAAACTCTTCTATTCCTCCATATATTATCTGTATTAGTGCTGATGAAGTAATATGATATGCCCCACATCTTTTCTTCCGTCCTCTAAAGATCCAACTAAATATTGCATCCTTCAGATCTCCATAGTACGTGAATTGGTCCACTGTATCACAAACAAGCTTAAAATTTCCTACCACAGGAGCAATGCTATCGAGCAATGTAGTAAGATGATCCACGTCCTCTCCCGAGTGTTTCTACATAATGAGCTGTTGTCTCCTTATATAGAAATGGACAATCCTCACCTCATGAGCTAGTTTTTGAGGTTGAATTAGGTCTTTGGCATGGTATGAATTCTTATTATTGATTTATCCCATGCTGAGCCTCATGTCATATAGTCCATGCTTTAGATGTTAAGCGCTGGGTGTACGGGTATTAGAATGTCACACATTGTTTGAGAGATGGTTTGTTAACCCTGTTGGCAACATCTTCATAAAATAAAGCAAGAAGATACTTTCTGAAAAAAGTGTTTCCATGCAAAGTTCAAATTAAAGGAAAGGATGAAATCTTTAGTTCATATAGCCAGGCAATAAGGCATTGAAGCATCTTTGTTTCATGTTTATTTTCAGTTGTATAACCTGCTTTTAGTATATTAGATATTTGGTCAGTTTCTACCGTGAAAAGTAAATCTTGTTTATTCTTCTTTGTTTTCTATTTTGCAGGAATTCTGCAGAGAGTTCCTTGATAGGTTGTTTCTCTAGTTTGGTTCAAGTTTTGTTCTCTGGAAAAACAAATTGTAGACGTTTTCCTGTTATCGAGAATAATCCTTGTACGAGAAGAATTGTAAGCTAATAAATGCCTATTATTGTTTTAGTTTGGAGTTAGAATTATGATTGTATTTTTATGTTACCCTGAAACTTTATCGCTTCTTTTGGTGCCTGGATTTCCTAGATGCTTTCTTCTCTCCTAATTAGGCACTATCCGTGGTGCTCTAAACCTAGGCTGTTCGGACTCTTCACTTTCGGTGCCGCACTTTTATCGGCACGACGCGAGTGTGGGTGTGGGATCCGTACCGGATCTAGTCATCCTATTTTGGGTACTTTGACCAAAATCGCTTGAGAAATTCGGGATAGATACAATAGTTTCTGAAATCAAAACTAAAGCTAGGGTGAAATAGAATAAATGGAATACCTTGTATATAGAAATATCTATGTTAGTCCTTTTCCTTTTATCTTCTTCTCGGATTCTCCTTTTGATCAATATCTTCTCCTTCTCAGACTATCTCGTATGTTTTTCACATAATGTCTTAGAAAGACATATTTTTGTAGCTCTAATTTTAGATATTTGAATTATTTTTAGCAGAATCCATGCACGATATGCGTACCTAGTTCCGCATCCTCGATTCTTGAAATTTAGGTCATGAAGGATCCGACCTCTAGATCTTCACCCGTATCGGACACCTATACTGAGACCGAGCAACTTAGCTCTAAACTCCCTTCCTTTAGGTCCATCAACTTTAAATCATCTTCATCCTTTAATCAGCCCCTAGCTGGCAATTCTTCCACCTGAAAAGTTTTGCCTCTCTTGTTCTAAGTATGTTTCTTTTGATAAGTGGTGTAAGACTTTATCCTCATAAAAAGCACCATGAAAGTGCTGGAAATGTACAGAAGATTACAAGCATTAGTCTCTCTTGTCATTTAGGGACATGAGGGACTCCACTGAAATACCTATATCATATACATTTTTCAAGATACTCCAGAAAACTAGTTGAAAAATATACTTCTGTAGTAGTCCAATGATAGCTTCTCCTTTTAAAAAAAAAATCCTATGATTCCTTTCTATCCACACCACCCCCAATGTACATGCTTGGAAGAGTCTTTTCTATATCCATTTCTCTAGCTATTCAGGTTCAATCCAATGCTTTTCACTGTGACAAGTGAGGTTGCTTCAGTGAAGAGAATTACATTTCCAACCTAGAGGTAAGGGGTTTGAGTCTCCAAGGGAGTAAAGTGGGAAAGGTATTGACTCCACACCTAAATTTAAAGCTAGTTGGGGTCGACCATATAATTCTCACCATATGTTTCTCTCCATTTGGACATTTCATGCCAATAGTGGGGTTTACCATATGATGAAGAAGAGTACCTTTCACCATGCTAGATATTGTTCAACGAAACCAAAAAGTTCAAAAACATGTTTCATAACTGGGCATCCACATTGCTTTGTAGGGACAAATAATGATTACTATCGTCAAGCTTCACCTATTACATGTAACCAGTCTCCTCTGTAAATTCAACTAGAAGTGTTACATGATGTTCTTAACATACCCAGAAAATTGAGGATTCAGGTATTCTTAATGATTGAATGAGCAAGGACTGCTAATTAATGGTGCTATTTAAGCAATAGAGAAGAAGCGATCTATGTGGAAGAAGGGAAATGGAACCAGTCAATTTTATGCCCGGTGAAATGGGTTTTGTTTGTGCACCTCCTTTTTTTCATGAACAGTTTGATCCAACCAACCCTTTTGGCACCCTTTCAAGTATAGATTGATGTCAAACTATCCAACTTTAGTATGCGTCTCAGATAGTCAAGTAGAGGATGCAGACAGATTGTCACTTTGGTAGGAGAAAACCAAACAGACTCTGAAGAACAGACATTTTCTCCTTAGTCAGGGGAATGAAGCACCAGAATAAATCATTGAAGATGTGGGTAGAAATCAGAGTCATTGTCATCCCTTGGATGGCACTGGATAAAAGTGGAAGAATATAGATTAGAGTTCTTGTTGGAAATTGTTTTCTTCCTTCCCATTTTTCTTTTAATTCTTCAAAGGCAGTGATCTTATTTACTGCTCTTTTCCTGCTATGTCTTTATGTTTGCAATCTTTAAAGAAGGAATACTTAGTGGAAATCTTAATCTTTCTCTAGTAGCTCATATATCTTCTTTTAAACGACTGTTTGGGGTCTAAATTTCTCTCTCATATATCTTCTTTTAAACGACTGTTTGGGGTCTTAATTTCTCTCTCTTCTCTCTCTCTCTCATATATGTCTTCTTTTAAACGAATGTTTGGGGTCTCTCTCTCTCTCGTTTAGTGTTGCTTGAGTTTTGGTTTCTTGTGTGTTGTTAATCTTGTTGTTTCACATCCCATCTCTCTCTCTCTCGTTTAGTGTTGCTTGAGTTTTGGTTTCTTATTTGTTGTTAATCTCGTTGTTTCACATCCCATGCCAAATTAGTTTTTGAAATGTAAAAAAAGTCTTTTTGGCCTTTGTCTTTCTTATGGTAATATTGTACGGGCAAGTAGGAAGGTGGCTACTAAAGGCTAAAGCAGTAGTGAGCCCCCCTTGCAAGGATAGCTTGACATTGTTATGCCTTCTCTAGAATTTACTGAAATAATAAACACATACCTACATCTTTACCAAGGCTTATCTATCTTATCTGTCGTACGAAAGGATGCTAGTAGGAGGCCACGAATGGTTGAGTCAAAGCAGTGTTCAGATTAGCAGTACTCAACTGATGCACTTTGAGAACCAAATTATAGGTCTGTGTGGGTGGACTCTGAACAGAGCTTGTATGTGCTTTTTTGACTTTTATGTTTATATTTTTGATAACTGAGAACTCCCTGAGAGGCAGTGGTGCACAATTTGTCCACGGCTTGAGTTTGAACCCATGACTGGCACCTAACTCACATATCATGAATTGCATTCTAATCACCAGACCAAAGCAACTTTTTAAGAGAGTCTCTGCCACCGAGATATTGGAACTTGATTCTTATCTTATTTTGTCTGTATCAGTTTGCTGCATTAGTCCTTGTTTTTAACTGCTGAATGAACCCATTTATTTAATAATACACAAATCAAGAACAGGTGACAGACAAAGAAAGGGTAAGAAAAGGAAAGGAATGGATGTTCTTTACCAAGGAGCTCAGTAGGAGCTAGTAGATGTCCATTTGGTTATCTTATAAAAAATTGTCCTTTTGGTATAATCTGTTCGCATTTTCTGGTCCTGATTTTTTTAAAATCTTTTAGCGCTTTAAAGAACCAAAACAAATAGAAAGTGGAAGTTTTTTCAGAATAATATAAGAATCCATATTTCTATAAAAACTATGTTTCACAAAATAAGACGTGCCCATTGTACTGATCTGAGTTATATATAACTTTTCATATACAACACCAGCAAAACTAAAAGTACAAGGTTTCTCAAATAACATGTGCCATTTCTGATCTGCATCTAAGTTATTAGAACATCTAGGACACCCCCTTTTTTTTTCATATGTGATACGCAATAAAGTATAAGATCAGATTGAGTGCAAGAGAACCTTGGATTCTAATGTAGTAAAAAGCAAGGTTTTGCAAATCACGTATGTGCAGATCTGTAGATAATTTTGTGCCTCTGGTTACATCGTGAAATGTTCTTGAATCTAAGATCAAGTGCCGATTTTTGCTACGTGACTGTAACTTTTTGTTGTGATAGTAGGCTATTTTCTCCTGTTAATTCCCTGTGTCTTATGTTAGACGAGCACCAAGGATACTGGTGGTGGAATGACATAGTCCAAGATAAAGTGGAGGTGAAGAAGGTAATGCACGATAAGTTAGCAGGGAGCACAAGCGAAGAGGAGAGGAGTGCGAATAGAGAGAGGTACAAAGTGGCTAGGAAGGAGGAAAAGCTGGCAGTCACGGAGGCTAAGAATGCAGCGTTTAGCCGTCTATATGAGGAATTAGGGAGAAAGGCGGGGAAAGGAAGTTGTTTCGGCTGGCTAAAGTGAGGGAGAGGAAGGCGCGGGATCTGGACCGAGTAAGGTGCATCAAGACGAGGATGGTAGAGTATTAATGGGTGAGTCCTACATTAAGTAGAGACGATGGACATACTTTTATGGTTTCTAAATGAGGAGGGGAACCGGGATATAGCGCTAGGGGACATAGGGCATTCAGAGAGTCTCCGAGATTTTAGGTATTGCATGCGCATTAAGGTAGAGGAGGTCGTGGGGGCTTTGCGTAAGATGAATATGTGTAAAGTGATCGGGCCAGACGAAATTCCAGTTGAGTTTTGGAAGTGTGTGGGTAGAGCAGGATTGGAATGGTTGACTGGGTTGATGAATGTAATTTTTAGGACGAAGAGGATGCCGGAGTAATGGAGGTCGAGTAGAGTGGTACAGTTGTACAAGAGCATAGATGATATTCAGTGTTGTAACAGGGGTATCAAGTTACTTAGCCATACCATGAAAGTATGGGAGAGGGTGGTGGAGAGAGGGTGAGGAAGACAACGTCTATATCCAACAATCAGTTTGGGTTCATGCCTGGCCGCTCCACTACGGAAGCTATTCACCTTATTAGGAGGTTGGTGGAACAGTACATGGATAAAGAGAAGGATCTGCATATGGTGTTTATTGACTTGCAGAAAGCGTATGATAAGGTTCCTAGGGAGGTGCTTTGGAGATGTCTTGAGGCGAAGGGCGTGCCGGTAGCCTACATACGAGCGATCAAGGACATGTATGATGGAGATAAGACTAAGGTTAGGATTGTGGGAGGCGACTCAGAACATTTTCCGGTTGTTATGGGATTACACCAAGGCTCTGCGCTTCGCCCATTCTTATTTGCGTTGGTGATGGATGCTTTGACACACCTTATTCAAGGGGAGGTGCCATGGTGTATGTTATTTGCTAATGACATAGTTTTAATTGACGAGACGATGGCCCGTGGTAACGAGAAATTAGAGGTTTGGAGACAGATTCTCGAATCTAAGGGTTTCAAATTGAGCAGGTCTAAGACAGAGTACCTGGAGTGTAAGTTTAGCGCTGAGTCGAGGGAAGTAGGCGGAGACGTGAGGCTTGGGTCACAGGTCATCCCCAAGAGAGATAGCTTCAAGTACCTTGGGTTGATGATTGAGGGTGACAGAGAGATAGACGAGGACGTCACTCACCGCATAAGGGCGGGCTGGATGAAATGGAGGTTTGCATCTGGAGTTCTATGTGACAAGAAAGTGCCGCTGATACTCAAGGTAAGTTTTATAGAGTTGTGGTTAGACCGGTTATGTTGTATGGGACAGAGTGTTGGCATGTTAAGAACTCCCATATCCAGAGGATGAAAGTAGCAAAGATGCGGATGCTGAGGTGGATGTGCGGGCACACTAGGATAAACAAGATTAGGAATGAAGATATTCTGAAGAAGGTGGGCGTCGCCCCTGTGGATGACAAGATACGGGAAGCGAGACTCAGATGGTTCGGGCATGTGCAGAGGAGAAGCCTTGATGCACCAGTAAGGAGGTGTGAGCAGTTGGCCGTGGTGGGCACGAGAAGTGGTAGAGGGAGTCCTAAGAAGTATTGGGGAGAGGTGATCAGACAGGACATGGTACGACTGCAGATTTTCGAGGACATGACCCTTGATAGAAAGGTCTGTAGGTCAAGCATTAGGATTGCAGGACATGACCCTGCAAATTTTCGAGGAGGTGATTTCACCAGCATGTTGTCGATGTAGACTTCCATGGTCTTACTGAGCTGTTCTTTGAACATCTTGGTGACAAGTCTTTGATAGGTGGCCCCTGCATTTTTGAGCCCAAAGGGCATCACTTTGTAGCAATAGGTTTCTTGGTGGGTGATGAAGGTTGTCTTCTCCCGATCTTCCTCGGCCATCCGGATCTGATTGTAACCTGAATATGCGTCTAGAAAGCTCAGCAGTTCGTGTCCAGCGGTGGCGTCGATCAACTGGTCGATATGGGGAAGGGAGAACGAATCTTTAGGGCATGCTTTATTCAGGTCGGTGAAATCCATGCACATTCTCCACTTCCCGTTTTTCTTTTTGACCATGACGACGTTGGCGACCCATTGCGGGTATTTTGACTCCCTGATAGAGCCGTTGGCGAGTAGTTTGTCTACTTCCTCGCGGACTGCCTCATTGATTGCGGCATTGAACTTTCTTCTAATCTGCCGTACTGTCGGATGCAACGGGTCGACATTTAGCTTATGGATGGCGATATCTGGCAAAATCCCAGGCATATCTGTATGTGAAAAGGCGAATAGGTCTGCATCGTTAGTTAAGAATTCATGGTACTTACTTGGATTGGCGAGGCCATGGCCGATGTAGGCTTTCTTTGCGGGATTGGTGTTGTCCTGTTGGATTGGGTCAAGATCTTCGATCGTCGCTTTACAAGCTTCCGCGATGTCAGGATATTGGATGGTGTTTGCCGTCGGGTCGGTTTTAGTCCCTGACATGGATAATTGCTATGCCTCCGCGCTTGCTCCCTGTAGTTGTTGGGTGTGAGCGCGGTCTTGTGTTATATTGTAGCACTCTTGTGCGATGCACGGTTCTCCCTTGATACTAAATATTCCCTAGGAGTGTGCAATCGATTTATCGATTCGATTTTGACCCTTATCGATAATTTCTTATCGATTATCAATTTGTACATATGCTTATCGTTATCGTTTCAATAAGGTTTTGATTTTTTCGATTTCGATTTATCGATTTTGGGGGCTTATCGATTCGATTCATCAATTTTCAATAAGGCAGATTATACCGTTTAGCCGTAGTAGTTGTCCAATTGGGATATCTGAACTTTAAAGTGTGCACACACTTTAAAATTATAACCAAGTTATCAGATAGTTAGAAAATGCAAATTTGGAGCTTACAAATAAAGGACGGGTTGATGCACCTCCAAGATATGGAGGCAGCAGAACCTGCAACTTAGCAATAGAAGAATTGCCTTAATCTTCCAAGCAATGTATTAACTAGTAGTGTCACCACATAAACAGACTTATTCCTAAATCATCTTTTAAAAGAAGCTCTCAAGTAAAATGCAGTTGAACACACCAATATACCGATATTGTTCTTTAAACGGGTGAAGCTTGGAACAAACATGCACAGAACCTGCAGTGTATTACAATTGATAAAAAATTAAGAAAGAGACAACATTAATGAAAAAAGTGGCTAGGGTAGAGGAAATTACGGAATAACATGGGTAGGTAGAGAAAAATAGAAATAATAAGTTAGCATAAAAGAAAAAGTAATATAGAATAAGGGTATAATTGTTTTTTTGCTATATCTTATGGATTATTCGATAAGTCGATAACTCGACAGGACAAAATCAAAATCGAAATCGATAACTCGATAAGAAAATTTTCTTGATCGAAATCGAAATCGGTAAGTCGATAACTCGATATCGATAATTCGATAACAAATAATCGATTCGATTTATCGATAAACCGATTAGAATGCACACCCCTAATATTCCTAACGGGGTAGGGAATTTGACCACCTGGTATAGGCTTGAAGGGACTGCTCACGTGGCATGTATCCATGGGCGCCCTATGATGGCATTGTATGTCGTCTTCTGGTTCATTACGTGAAAAGTTGTTTCCAACGTGACCCATCCCGCGAGGACGAGCAAGGTCACCTCTCCGGACGTTTGTTCCATTACATTGTTAAAATCGGTTAGTGTTATGCAGCATGGTATTACCCTATCCTCGAGTCCCATTTATGTAAGGACCCTCAGGTGGATAATACAGGCGTCGCTTCCGTCATCGGGCGTGACTCTCTTGACATCCGTATCAATAATACGTAAAGTAATAATTAAAACATCATAGTGAAGAAAACACAAACCATCGACATCAGACTTGTCGAAGGTGATACTACCTTCAAAGTCATCATACCGCTCGTGGGAGATGGTTCGCTTTAGTCTATGAGTGTTGGCAAATTTGACATGGTTGATTGTCGAGTCGTTGCTGTCGCCAACGATCATGTTTATCATCCGCGTCGGGGAAGGTGACTTTGGTGGCCCGTGGGGCTGCTCTCGCCCGTGTGCAAAGTTGATCTTCCCTTAGTCGCTGAGTAGTTCTTTCAGGTATCCTTGGTTCAGCATCCTGACGACCTCTTGTCGCAGACGTGTGCAATCTTCGGTCCTGTGCCCCCGTTCCTGGTGGAACTCGCATAGAACGTTTGATTTTCTTGTGGCAGGATCTGACTTCATTTTCTGAGGCCATTGCACCTAGGTGCTAAGCTTCTCTAGTGTGTAGAAGGAGACACATAAAAGTTATGTGATGATAATAAGGGGGCGTACCTCTTTCATTTCGGAGCGGGGGCGATGTACCGTTGTAATGCGTCCATATGCCGGGGCGGCAGATGGGAGGATCTCGTGTATGGATGATGTCGTTCTCTGTTGGAACGTAGGGATATTCTCGATGTCCCTCGTGGCGTCAGTCTTTTCTTGTTTCCGATTGTATCGTTGTTAACCGTTGGGTCGGCCCGTTGAGGTCTTTTTTGTCCGCTCGCACTTCAACGCAGTAAGCGTTGTGGATTTTATCCCATGTCGTAGGGGATACTTCATGAGGCGGTTCAGCAGCTTCTTAGTTGCTCTGGAACCGTCCCTGCTTAGTCCGTTCTGGAATGCGGTGACTGCCATTCCTTCCGATACGTTTGGCAGGCTCATTCTTACCTTGTTTAATCTGGCGAGGAAGTCCCTGAGCCCTTTACCTGCGGTTTATCTGACGGCGAAGATGTCATTGACCCTTGCCTCTGCCTTTTTTGAATCCGCATGGGCAGTGACGAACTTATCCGACATTTCTTCGAACGTTGATATTGCCTTGGCAGGCAGCTGGGAGTACCATGTCAAGGCTTCTCCGGTTAACGTTTTGCCGAACTTTTTTAGTAGCATTGATGGTACATGCTCTTTTGATAGGTCGTTGCCTTTCACGGCGGCAACATAATGGATCAGATGATCTTCGAGATCAGTGGTCCGATCGTATACCCTCAAGTAAGGGGACGTCTTGAAGGTTTTCGAGATGGAGTAGGGGGCAACTTCTTCATAGTATGGCTGCTCTACGAACCTCCCCATGTCGCGTTTTGGAAACAACTTAGGGGCTCCGGGAATTTTGTCGACCCTCTCCTGGTGCTCCTTCATTTGGTTGCGGAGAGCCTTATTTTCGCGTTCCATTTCCTCCATCTTCCTCAGGATGGCGGTCAGCGTGCCATCATGGGTCTGTACTTCGATGGGTTCATTGTTTACTCGTGTCTCCTCTTGTTCACCAGTGGCAGTGGAGATACTCGTCGTTAGTATTGCTTTTATGTTACCTTGTGGTGTTTTTTCGACTAAGCCACTCATGGTGCTTGTTAGCCATTCTTCCAACAATTTTCTGACTACCGAGGGCGCTTATTTGACAGCGGATGTGGAAGCTCCTTTGTCATGCAAGATCGTTGGATCAGGGGAAGGTGAGATCTCTACTTATGGTGCGGTGCCGGGGGTTGTATTGATGTCAGCGTCGTCGCTGACCTCATTGAGAGGGCCAAGAAGATTGGTTGTGACCCCCATTATTGCTTTGGTTCTTGCGTCATTTTCGGTCACTTTTTATTTTCGCGTGATATAGAGGAGATAGTTGGCTGAGCTTTAGGTGGATACTATGATTTTCATTCTCGAAATCCCCATAGACGGCGCCAAATTGTTTGGCTAAAAAGTATCGTTACTTTGTGAGATTGAGACAATCAAAAAATAAGGAATGGGTAAATCGTAATAAAATATAATGAACCTAGGTATAAGATCAACGTGATTACAATGTCAAGATACTAGTAAAAATGGATAACTTTAAGAGTAACTGCTTAATCCTTTACAACAGGGACTCTATTTACATAGAGAGGGGCCTCCTTACTAAAACAATAAACCGTTGAGGGGTGGTCGACGTCCTTTTAAGAGGATCCTAAACACAAGCGACGTCGCTCAAGTAAAGCCATATTTGACCCCATACATTATTATAAATAACTTTTTTTAATTAATTAAAATATATTATTCCTTCTATAAATAAATGTTTAAATCACGATGTATCATTAAAAATACAAATACAACACATACTTCGATGACACAATTGTGGATTGATTGAGAATATTGGGAAGAGAATTAGGGATTGAAATTGGAAAAGAAAGGGGGAAAACACAGTTACCTGAAAAGGGAAAGTAGCTCAGATAATCCAACTTTGTAGCGCGACAACTGAATTTGACAATGGCGGACGAAGATTTACCACCTGCTATAAGGTTGATGAGTTTTGTCTCCGAAGAACAGGTAAACCGTAAACCCTTGCTCCCATTTCCTCTCTTCACACGGGTTTCTTCTGCCATTAGTTGCTTGCTTCAAACGTCCGTTTTTTCGTAGTTGGAAGAAGCCAAGAGAACTCGGGGTGCTCGGGTCGAGGACGGAACAGCTCAGAGAGATCGGCCACTTTATGAGGTCCGACAAAACTCAATAAACTCCCTTCTGCTTGTCACTTATTGTTGCTCTATCTCCTTCCCATCTAGTTACTGTGTAAATTCTTCAAAATACTCTATAAAGATTGGCAACAATGTGCATGTACCTTCAGGATACTTACAAACACCTGTATCAGATATCCTAGTATCAACCAGTGGCGCAACCAGAAATTTCTATAAAGGAATTCGAAAAGATATTAGAATCTCATTGTTAGAATTCAAACTTGTGACCTGAAGCAACTTTTTGAACCCACTTTATCACTACACTAAAAATTTCCCTTATGTCAAGGGGATCCGACAGTTCATATATGATCAAATCTTTTTATTTTTTATGTTACACGACAATATAATTTTTCGACCAAGGGAATTCAATAGAACATTACTGGAATTGTGTTGTCAAAGCAATAATTTTGGAAATTAGTACCTCCTATTATGCTAAGTGACATTATTTTTCGTTTCATTGATTATCCTTTCCGGTTTCAATCTTTTGTGTTAAGGTAGCTGTGTTCCATATGTTTATGCTCTCTGGTATATATGTGCTTCAAATGTCAAACTCTCCAGCTTGTGTTATATTTTTCATTGAAACTGCAGATTTTGAAGGAAAACAAGGACAGGAAAGATGCTGAATTTAATGAGAGATTTAAACACCGTGAGTAATTAAGGACCCTTTTCCTTTTTTCTTTCTTGTGGGTTACTCATTTTGGTGCTTGGGCTATTAATTTACAATTGCTTGGAAATGTAAATCTTTAATGTTCTTGTAGGACCACCTAAAGCCTTGGATGATGACGAGACCGAGTTCCTTGATAAGCTTGAAATGGTTAGATGTTGCTTAAGGTCTTTATGTTTGTTTGAGATACAACTAATAGATAATCTGTACATGCTTTGTCATTGCCATGATGTCCTGTCCACATTATTTAAGCTACTTATGCTTAGTCTTTGTCGTCATTTCTTCATATTTGATGGGGAACATTCTATCTTTTGCTTTATGGACTCATCTAATTTGAGATTTGATGCTTATATGAGTAGTGGGAGCTTAGTGAATAACTATCTCAAAATTCAGCTTCTTATCTCAACTTAAGGTTCCTTGTAGTTCACTTCCAAGCGATAAACCCTCTGATCGCGGAGTTTAAACTTACAATTATTTTATGCATAATGATTCATGATTTATAATTCGTTGATTGTAGTAGTATACAAATTTAGAAATACTTTCATCTGACAGAAGATACAAGAACTACTTAGAGGATAAAACAAGACAAGTTAGCTTGAGAGGTATAGCATTCATGCTTGTAGTTTAGGGTGGACTAGTGTCACGATCCAATTTAGGACCGTGACTGGCGCTTAGGAGCAAGTGCTCCCAAGTAAGCCTTATCGGTATTTTACAGAAAAAATGATAGAGTTTTCCCTGTTTTTGAACTATCCAAAAAATTTCCTGTCTCATAAAGAAATAACAACCAATCAATATTCACCTAAATCAGTCACAATCTTCATCAACTAACCACAAATGGGTTTCCACCAATATTATCAACACTTTCAACATAATAAAACCAAAGGTAACTCTATAAATACAGAAAGAAAGTGTAATACTAGTAACTAGGCCATATTAATAAATGAATACTCACGACACTAATAAGATAACGATGGAGCAACTCGAAGAGTTCAAAAGAAAAGACTAGCAAATTCGCCCACGCAAATGAGTGTGGGGCTCACCAAGAACTATCAACCTGTGCGCTCTCATTTACGAATTTCTTGTCTGCGTCAACTGCTGTCTCTGTAAAAAAATAGCGAGGAGTGAGTCGCTAGCTCAGTGAGTAATATCCCTTAACCACAACCGTTTTTAATTGGGACAAGTCAGAAAACATGCTTGTATAATAATAATCAAAACTATCATAACATAAAATGCCCTCTCAAATCGATAAGTATAATCAGTCTATTCATGGGTTTCCTATAACAAAAATCAATATAACAAATCAGTAATAAACTCGGTAAATACTATGTCATGGTAAATCTTTATGTTTGGGAGGTTTCCAAGAAAGGATCAAGTAATTTGTATTACTATGTGGACCTTTTGTAAAATGAGTCAAATATAACTGTAGGTCCCTACTCGAGGGAAAACTATAACTGTATGCTAGTTACCTTCCCACTAGCGAGGGCTATAATTATAATTAGTAATCTGTAAATACAAGGTGCACCAGGTCTAACGAACTCGCCGTTAGCTACGGGATCCTTCAACTCTCCTCCTATTTATACTTTTCTTTGTAAACAATAAATGTTCACATGAAAGCATTTTAAAAATAGTACAAGGCATTTAATTTCTTATCAAATCATGTAATCCAATTTCGGTAACAATAATCATATCTCAAAACAGTGAGAACATTTTAAATAACTTAACCTCTCAAGTAAACTATTTAGTACCATATCAAGTAAAGGACTTGTCCCACATGCATTTTTAAATATTTGGTAACACATTTTATTTTCAAAATAATATATAAACCATGCAGGTTATGTAAACACAAATTGCGGTAAGATTACTAATGTACTCGTGTCGAAATACCAAACTTGTCGCCACGAGCGATCTGTACGACTTTCTTCAATCAATATATAATCACATCAATATTGATCTCGTATTAATTTCTTTGTTTGAGCTAATTCATAGCTAAATTTAGATTCCAAATCCTTAGTTTTATGTTCTACCATCAATTCGTTGAGTTATATTTATCCATGCTATGAGTGATTCAACTAGTCTATAATCTTTCGATTTCAACTTACTCGTATATTTATTCTTCAATTTTCTTTTACCCAAATTATGCCAACTACATGTATAGATCTAAATCATATAGGAATATAGGATCACTATCGACAGTACTGTCTTTCATACCTAACAAAATTATGTACACCCAGATGATAATCTTAAGCAACTTAAGTAAGAAAATTTATCCTTTGAATTAAAAAAAATGCCTTCAATAAATTGCCTTTGTTTCTATTACTGTTCCCATATTTAATGCCCAAAATATAATCTGAGTATTTATGCCCAGAGTCGACCCGCATGGACTTAACCTATCAATGTTGATTTCCTTGGTTATATGTTTCTTATATCATTGACTTTGTTGCCTCTATCAATCATGATCTCTCCAGCTATCATAAATCTCTCTCAAGCAATTATGATAATTTACTAGACGCACTCTCTCAAGCTACGCTAGTTAGATTCGCATTACAGTTCACTTATATTGCACCCGAGGTATCGTTATCTCTAATCCAACCTCTAAACCTTCGGTTATGACTCTCGTGTATACTCCGGGAGTGATGTTGTTCAAACAACTACCTAAATATGCACTCTCTCTCAAGTAGATACATAATAAATAGGCACAGCTAATTGAGGTCCCTTCAATCAACTATAACAAGAATGTAGTTGGAAAAATAGAGATTAACAACCAATCAAAACTATATTAACATCAGAATAAATTCATCCCCAACGGGTTCCACCAAAACCTTAGATTAGAAAAGTTAGCTATTCATGAAAATAACAAAAATCACAAAAGAATTCATATTCAAAGGTAAAAAGAACAAAAAGAAGAAGATTAAAGATTGATGCCCAATGATCCTCCTTGCCTCTTGCCCTTCCTTCTGATGTTTTTCACTTCCAAAAATCATTCTCCTCTTTCTTGGCCAGCTTCCTTCGTTTAATATAGGGTTTAGGGCTTAAAATCCCCTGTTTTGCACTTTGGTCTCTAAAGTTTACGCGTCCTGGCGCGGTCCTACTGCGGTTATGCCAGGACCACGGCCAGAGTGGCTTTCAGAATCTGCAGCAGTGTTCTGCCGCGATCCTACCGCGGTTACGCCCAGATAGCGGCAGACCAGCATCAGTTCTGGTTTTGTCCCTTCGCTTGGTGCACTTTGTTTGATATTGTATGATTGGCCTCCTTTTCTCCGTAATTGATCCCAAAAGTATTCGACAAACTTCTTTTATTTCCTGCAAAGCATGAAAAGCACTAATCATAGCATTTTGTTATCACTTTTTACCGTAAAAATTATACAAAAATGTAGTTCTTTAGGGCCTAATTATAGTCTAATTTACCTATTATCAATCATCATGGCAGGAGTTTGGATTTCTTCAGCTTCTTATTTTGTTGCTTTTTATGACATTTTCCATTTAGTATAGTGTTGTGAAGTTATACAATTCTATGTGGTATATATGGAAATTTGGTTTCTTATATTAATATATTTATTCCTATCTCTTATTTGTTTATTAGTTTAGGAAAGCCTTATTTGTGTACTCTTGATGTTCTTGTGCGATAATACATGGACGGTGAGCTCCAATGTTTATTTTGCAATGGAAAGACCAGTTCTCGAGAAGTTGGTATTGGGCTGAGTTAATTTGCATTAGAAGAAGATAAAAGATATAACCTTTTGATGCTCTCTAACTTGTTGATCTCTTCTCTGCTCAATGCATTTGCTTATGCGTACAAATAACGTAACATGGACATATTTATGCACACATCATATATTTAATACTTTTTGCTCTAACTCTTTGATTGTTTAGTCAAGGAGAGATTATGAGAAGCAAGTGGCTGATGAAGAAGCTGAGCAGCTGCGAAGTTTTCAAGTAATTTAGTGTCATTGTTCGACGTCATTGCCTAGAAGTTTGCTTTATGGCCTATGAAGAATGCTGATCTTACTCTTGGGTTTTTTAGGCTGCTGTTGCTGCACAGTCGACCATTGTACAGGAAATCAAGGAGATGCCTCCTGTTCTGAGAGTCCAGGTTAGTCTCAATAGCTGGATCTGCCTTGAGAAAAGCACTGTATTTTTGGTGTTCATGACTTTTTATTTCTTAGCCACTGCTTTATCAGCATCTCACCCGATGTTGGAAATTGTCTGCCTTTACTTCTGCTGTGTGGCCGCATATTTATATGAGATGGCTTTATATGGTCAAATGATACGACATGTGTGATGCACTAATACCAAAATGGTTCTTGGCCTTTTGTCTAACATATATTGGCAAGTTACCACTTTTTAATGATTTCATACACGTCTCTCTAAAATGAATACCTGTACTTCATAGCACTAAGCTTTCAGATAAAAGTTGAAAATTACAAAGCTAGCCAGCTAGGTAGTCAGGCTGGCGTTTCGTTTCGCTTAAAGGGTGCTTCAGTGCATGTGTCGTCATCCATGGGTTCTGTAGAGCATCGCTAGATATAGTTGGCAAGGTAAAAAGAAAAAGAAAATTGTAGAGTTACTACTACACTAGAAAGCTAGTTACTATATCTTAATTAGAAAGTTACTGCATATTTGCATCTGAATCATAAATTTAAATGGTTTTTGAACTTGAAGGAGGTGATTTTTTACTTTCTATATTCACTTTTTCGTATAATTATAAAGTACTGCTTGATATTCACTTAATTGTGGTGTTTTTTGTTAATCCAATGTTGATATCATTTAGTTTGTGTTTTTATTTGTTTTTTCTTTTCATGCATTACATGTATATTTAAATGGAATTTTTTTTTATTAGCCTTTCATCTTTGATCCCTGCTTTAATTGCGGTCTGCACTTACAGCCCCATTAGACCTTTGGGCTTTCCTATGTTTTCCCCTTTCGTAACAGAGGAAGGAGTCTGGATTTGTACCAGTTACGTACCTAAAGAGAAAAGGTGGAGAACGTCCAATTGTGCTTCAAATTCTTAGTACTCCATAATTCCCCTCCTTTGTTCATCTCCTTCCCCTTAGGCAACAGAGGAAGGAGTCTGGATTTGTACCTATTACGTATCTAAAGAGAAAAGATGGAGAACGTCCAATTGTGCTTCAAATTCTTACTATTCCATAATTCCCCTCCTTGTTAATCTCCTTTTCTGTACCACAATCATCTACAACTTGGTTGATTTTTTTTTTGGCCTCCATGGTTATTCTATTTTCTTTTTCTTATTCATTCTTTTCTCTCTTTTGTTTTTATGTTCATGATTTGGCTTAAATGGTCAAAATCAAGAAGTAACAATGATTTACATTTGATTCACCTTCTCGGGGCTCCTGTCTCAGTCTCGTTACTCTTGTTGCATGTTTCGGTTCATCTTTTCCTTCACATTCTCTTGTATCTAATCCTGCATCTAGTTCTCAGTTTACATATTATATGCTTACAGCTCTTTCTCGATTAAATGTTTTTGTTTAGTGCTAAAGCAAGCTTCGTTAAGCTGTAAACTTTTGCAAACAGGAATTTTTGCTTTTCTAACTAGGCTTTACCTAAATTCCTAAAGTTGCCTTTTTCTATCAATTTTGGATGAATGGTAGGTTTTGCTGCATATTTCTTTATTTCACATTCTCATTTTGGACATAGGTTCCTGTTTAATACGAGAAACAAATGGACTTCCCTGTCATTCTACTCTCTCTAACTGTGCCATTCTACAAGCGAAAGGGGACTACTTGTTACATGACCAATTTGGGCTAATAATTGGCATTGAATTCTGTGTGGTGTATATCAGCATCGTTAAGAAACAATATTTGGCAAGACGTAAGTCACGTGTTACTAGTTTCCTTAATGAAAATGGAGGATAAAACTTATAAATCCCTATTTTGGTATATGCGTCTGACCCTGGTCACAGTATCTTTTGGTTTTCATTGGATTGTTGGTTGATGCAGGAACCAACATTAATTAGGAGGAAGAGTCGTCCACCTAATCCATTGGGAACGATTGTCAAAGTCAAGCCACAAGCAAAGAAAGCAAAGAGGGATCCAGAAGCTTCAGGTGATTCTTTAACAGATATCAAAGTGTCTACTGATGATAACAAACAGCCTTCATCAGATACTCATAATGTATCCAAATATGACACAGAAGAATCCCAGAAATTTGTGAAAGGACCTATTGCTGATAATGAAAACCGTGAACCAGTTACAATAGGTGGTTTGGTTTCCTATAGTGATGAAAGTGATGATGATTGATTGTGTCATCTTGATATGTCAATTATAATTTGCGTTAGTTTAATCAAATTTCCAGTTTCTCATCATCTATGGATGATATGTTCTTGCTTTTCCATTCCATCAAGTTGATTGGTTTCATTAACATTCTCTCCTTGATAGCCCTATGACTTTATGTTGTCTTTTATTTTCCTTTTTTCAGTTTCCTAATTGAATCCCTTGCAGGACAGCTGGGGATTTGGCTCTCTGTCTTAATAGTTTGACATGATTGGTTGATGGAGAATCAAAAGTAGATTTGTATATGAATCACAAAGTATTTCTAAGTTTTTTCAGAAGTAATTACAAGATCATGCACCTTTTCTGGTTGCAACAGAAATAGGTATAACTGGCAGGTCAAGCCTATGCCTGAAATTAACAGCTAGCTATGCCTATACTCCCTTAAACGTAAAAGAGATGCGAGAAGACAATCGTTCGTCTTTCTTAAGGGAATCGAATGATTATGTTGGTACGAAGCTTGTTATTAAGGAGGAATTCTTGAAAAAATGTACAAGAAGAATTGAAATAATTAAAACGCAAAAAAGAAGAAGCATGCAGAAAAGAGAACATGAAGTTTAGTAGTATGGTTTAAGTAGCTTTCTCATCCTCGGTTAGGTTTTTACTTTTTTGGAGTAGGGATGAAGCCAATGAGTTAGGTTAGGATTTTGTACTCTTCTTAGAACATAACAAATGTACCATTGTTATAATACCTTGTTGACAAAAAAATTAGTCATAATTTTGATACAATTGTACGCGGAAAACGAATGATAAGGCACACAAATACAAATTAGTTAACATAATCACATATTATTTCTCACAAGCATACATATTAATTAACACGCTTTTGATAGCAGGAGACATAAATTAATTAGAGCATCATCAATTTCCTTTGTTCATCATGTTTAGAAAGGAAGGGAGATGTTGACCGTGGACGCACCAGGTCATAAGCCGAATGCCATTTTGGGGCAGAGATTGTTTGCTAACAATTCCCACAGGTATAACAGCAGATCCTTGTACTGGTATCACATGTACAGGTTTTCCCCATCCATAATCAATCTCGTTAAATCCCAGTCTTCCCCATTCTGAAATAAACAGTGTGTCGTAACTTACTCCAGGGCCCGGGGCAAATGGATCATTTTGATCCTCATTCACACATTTATAGGTCTTGTTATTAAGCCATTGTGAGAATTCTGCTGGTAGTTTAGCCTTGGCATCTTTGATCAGCTTCACCACCTCAGCAAGAGATGCTTGTGCCACAATTTTCTTTGATGCCTTTACTGTCACTGGGAAGAAACAGTTCCCGTAGAATCCATCCGGTAGCGGCACCAGTTGCCGACAATTAGCGAAAAACACCAGCTTCACTTCATCATCACCTGCATCATTAGTGGCGAAGCCAATAATTTTGCTAAAAGTATTCAGGATTTAATATTGTATATGAATAAAAAGTAATAGTTGACCTATATATTCCCTTTATCTTGATTTATTTGATGCAATTAGGATTTCGTGAGTTTTTATTTGATCGTAGTTTTTTTATATGCCTTTAAACATTTTGAATTTAATTATTGTGGCTTCAAATATGTAAATTTTATTTTTAAAAAATCATGATTTTATGTCCAAAGTTTAAAAAGTTCGACTCTCTGAATTCGATATCACTTAAATTTGGACGAAAGAGCATGTATAAAGGAATATTTGATCTGTATAAAATAGCCGACCATGGTTCCACCGCTGACCTGCATTATCTGTAGTAATAAAGCTTGAATTTATCGAGGAGGAGGAATTCTTCTCGTATTTTGTTAGATCTAAAATGGCTCGGGTTCGCTGTTTCCACAGAGTAGCAGCTATAATTTCAAAGGAGGAACAAAACGCATTTTGAGGGTGATGTTGCATTACTTTGTGTTTGAGCTGATTGATGTCATCCATTGGAATGTCGAAACTGGCATGCTCCAGCCGTTGATCTGGAACAGGAATAATGAAGGGTGGAGAGTTGTGTTTGGTCTCATGATCTGATGCTATCAATCCTTTTTGAGCTGATGGAGTTGGGAGAAGATATTCCCTGCACCACACTGGTGTAGCGCTCAGTTTCTCGACACCCCTAGCAAATTCCCCTACTGCTTTTAGAAATTGTGCAGCTCCCAATCCATCACATATACTATGGCAGAAAGAAAGTCCCATAACGAATCCACCGCACTTAAATTCAGTTACCTGCATATGATGAAAATTACTATATCGTTAATTATTTAACGGAAAAGGTCCAAATATGCCCGTGAACTATGTAAAATAGGACAAATATGCCCGTCGTTTATAGTTCGGCCCAAATATGCCCATTCCGTCAAATAGTTGGGCATATATGCCCTTATTTGACGGAAACTTGATTTTGTTTTTTTTAATTTATTGATACCAAATTAACCAAACCCAACTTAAAAATAACCCACCCGACCCATGTCCTATTTCGACGGGCATTTTTGTCCTATTTCGCATAGTTCACGGGCATATTTGTGCTATTTCTCATAGTTTACGGGCATATTTGTGCTATTTTCATTACTTCACGGGCATATTTGTCCTCTCAGTTAGCTTACAGCAGTTGTTTTATTTTGAAGTTGTGACTATTAGTTTTGAAGATCACATAGATGGCTATAAACTAGTAGCTACATTGTTTTGTTTTGAAGTTAATCAAATAACAGAAGGTTATTTACAAGAGCAAAAAACATAAATAGGCAAAATTTTAGGAAAATTTTCACAGATGTAGCAACATTATGTATTTTACACACAAGGCAATTAAATAATTATATTTCTAGTAAGAATCCTTTAAATCATGTACCTTAAATCGTGCATCCAAAGAGTTTCAGTTACACCAATTCTCCTAAATTAAGATGCTTAATATCCTTAGCATCAGACAATTGCATTATTCGTAATTGTCATAATGCTTTGTATTACATATATTATATAATTAGATGAGAAGCAAATAATGGGAAGCAAACAACCAAAATATCTAGTTTATTTCTTCATCAATCAATTCTCTCTTCCTAATTTCTGCATGAATATGACTTTCACCAAACGTAATTTTTGGTATATTACATATTCAATTAGGAATATTTAATAATATAAAAGGTATAATAATGAAATAATTTTATTGTATATTTATGGAATAATTATGGTATATTGTATATTTAATTATATAAATGGTATAAGGTACATACATACATAGAAATAATCTCGAGATATATATAGAATAATATTGGTATAAATATTATATATTCAGAAGGTCGTTAGAATATTGATATAAAAATTCTGGAATGTATTATATGTTATAATTTAGTTTGTAGTATATTTATCGTGTAAATATTACTATATGTTTGGAGTATGTTATATAGATGTATGAACTTTATTATGTATAATATTGTAGTACAACATATATAAATGACATAATATACATGTATAAGTATAAACATATAAATATATATACGTAAAATATATCCAACATAAACCATCAAACTCAATAGAATAATGGAACAAATGAAACACCATAAAATGCATTCAATGTTGGATATTGCCAGATCCGGGAAGTGTGTCAAATATTTTTTAAAACGGTAAAGAATGTCCCATAATTTGTGCATTTTGCCTGGTCATTAATTATTTGCTTAATCTTTACTATGCTATTAGTGTAAAAAATTATTCATTTATGTAATAAATAAAGAATATTATTATTTTCTTAAATATTTTTTATAAAGTGCTCAGCCACGTAGATTCCTCTATTAATTCGCAAACTGTTTGTGGGTGAGATCATAAGCAACATGAACCTTGAGGCCTTAGGCCCATTGACACCCAACTATGCAAAATAGGACAAATATGCCTGTGAACTATGCGAAATAGCAAATATGCCCGTGAAGTAATGAAAATAGCACAAATATGCCCGTGAACTATGCGAAATAGCACAAATATGCTCGTGAACTATGCGAAATAGGACAAAAATGCCCGTCGAAATAGGACATGGGTCGGGTCGGGTGGGTTATTTTTAAGTTGGGTTTGGTTAATTTGGTATCAATAAATTAAAAAAAGAAAACAAAATCAAGTTTCCGTCAAATAAGGGCATATATGCCCAACTATTTGACGGAATGGGCATATTTGGGCCGAACTATAAACGACGGGCATATTTGTCCTATTTTGCATAGTTCACGGGCATATTTGGACCTTTTCCGATTATTTAATGATACCTAGCTAGTTTTTGAATACATAACTTTAGTTCTTTTATTGAAGTTAGAAGAATTATTACTCCTTGTTGCTATTGTTTTTTTTAAATCTTTCCTTAAGCCGGGATCTATCGGAAACAAGCTTTCTACCTTCAAGGTACGAGTAAGGTCTACGTACACACTACTCTCCCCAAAACCCACCTGTAAATCATTATACGAGGTTTGTTCTTGTTATTGTTAGCTAGTTCTTTATTCGTGCGCGCGTTGCAGAAAGAAAAAATTACTACTAATTCCTCTATTTAATTTCCCTAAGAAAGTAATTAATTCCGTAGTGAATTCACCACACCTAAGGGTGTTAAACGGGACGGATCAGCCCGATCTGGACCCGCCCCTGGACCGATGGGGGGCTGGGTTGGGTTAGGGGGGTTGGTCGGGCTATTTCGTTTACATTTTAAAATACCGGTTACCTGCACCGATAAAATCCTTTATCCGTTAGATGAACAGTGCCATTAAACCGGTTAATCGGCCCGGCCCCGACCATGAATATACTACGAATATACAATAAATATATGATAAATATACCAATTATTGTATACGAATTAACATAATTTAAAATTGTTGGAATTTAACATATAGTGTATATATTTAGGGTATAAAACTATAAAGGCTCAAGTCATAGAATATGTGTTATTTTAAGATTTTAAGATAATTTTTGTTATTTTAAATTATTACATGTATTTATCCATAATATTTTAGTTTGTTAGATTAATTTGAAGTATTATTAATTTATTATGCCTGAAAATTTAGTTTTACTATTTTTAATTTACTTTTTAAATGCAAACTTTAATTTTATAATTTTGAAAAAAATATAGCACTTCCAATTTATAAGTGCATTTTTTCCCATCTTCCTCGTATTCTTTATATTAATACAAAGTATTAATATACCTTACAATAGTTATACAAAAAAATTTAAAAATACACTAAACCTGACCCGGCCGTGTCCCCTAAACCTGTAACCCTTACGGTTCAATTTTTACTCGAATGAACTCGAACCCGTTAAGAACCAACCCGAAACAGGCCCGAAACCAAACCCGTACGAGTCCAAATAACACAGGCCCGACTCGACCTGGCCCACCCATTTAACACCCATAACCACACCTATGTTTTCTAAGGAGTGGCCACTAATGAGACATAAACAACTAATTGGATAAGTTCAGGGTATATATTTTATATATTTGACTTTTCCCTGCTTTTGGATATACATATTTGGGGACTAAAAAAATGGAGAGGAGGTATACCTAAACCTAATAAATGATTTTCATACCCTGCTTTTGGATATATATTCTTGGGGATAATTTTAGGTATACCTCCTTTTTACTACACCGAATACTTATTGTTTAGTTGCATATTTTACACGATCAGGTCACTCGAAGGATGCCTATAGGTAATCTTGCAAATAAAACAAGGTACAACATATAAAAGTGAGCTGAATATCGTAAAAATTAATCAACAAAAATTTGAGATAAATATATATATGAGACTAAATATATAGGTAGTAGTTTACCTGCACAAGCACCAATGGGTCCATGAAAGTATCATGACCAATAGGATAAGGCTGAGGTAGAAGTTTATGAAAGGTACTATCTTCCAAAGCTGCAGGTTCATCCAAGTAGTTGACATCATAAAGAGTACAATCAGCAGAAGCCTCCTCAAACCAAATGCCTTGTGCTGAACAATCAATTTGAAGAAGCTGCCGGTCATTACTGTCCGCTGACATTTTGAGACGGCCCGCAAGAGGATAGTAAGGAACCAAAGCTTTTGAAAATGCATCCCGAATGAGTGTAGCGTTTCCGCCTTTAAACACGTGCAACGTACGTGCATTGCATCGAAGGACTGCTAAACTGTCTATAACTGAGAGATCAAGCACATCATTTGGAGTTTCTCCTGAAGGTGTTACTAGATTTCCTCCTCCTCCCCTTCTCGCCACCAGAAAGTCGATCATCATCGTATATATGGAAATTTACTAAGTGATCGCTTATATGAATGCTAGGGTTAACAAAGATGAGCGATCCCGAGTCAAATCCTGTTTTTCCAAAACAAACAAAGGTTCAAAAAACAAAACTAGAAAGGATAAACGTACGTTGTCTCACCTCAATTTAATAGCAACTCATGTACTATATTCTATATTTTGATTGATTCCTAACGTAACTGTGTAGTTACAGATTTATAGCGGTAGCAACAAGTAACAAACTCAGGCCAGTTGAAGTAATCCAGAAGCTAGCAGTCCTGCTATTAAACTTGTTGCTGTTTGCTTGGCTTCTAAGTCCGTGAAACTGAAACTTTGGCTTGACATTTGGGAGTAAGGTAGTAATATATTAAGGTTTTCTTATTTAGAGCTCGTTTGGCGATTTAGAGTAGAAGATGCTGAAAAACACTTTTAAGTGTTGAAACTGATTTAAAAAATAAGTAGCTATGTATTTGGATAAAAGTGCTTAAATTAATAATAAGCAGCTAAAAAATTGGGTATACAATGAGTTTTGTTTTTAAAAAAAGTATTTTAGGGATAAAATAAGTAAATATTTTGGTCAAACCTAAAATGTTTATAAGCTGAAATTTGATAAGTTGGGGGAGACCAACTTATGACTTTTGACTTATTTTTGGTTTATACGCACTTAACTTATAAGTACTTTTAAATTTACCAAACGCGTAGATAAGCCAAAATGTACTTATACGCCAGTTTGACAAACTTATAAGCTTAGCGGTTTGTTTCCTAGTTAGGTGACAATATATTATATACATGTAACTTAGCTTTATGAATTATACTACATAGGCACGCCAAATGTGCCATCTATTTTGGTTTCCTTAATATTCATATGCTCTCCATCAATATTTGGGTCCTACCGTACACAATACCTAAAGATTAGTTCTCTTTTTCTTTTGTTTATTATACTATACCTTTTTTTTTTGAAATGTTTTTTAACTGTGCAAAACTATATTCTTCATGAAATTAAACTAATATTGACGGCATAACGTTAGGGCATATATATTGCGCCTTAACTTATTTTCCTGCTAAATCGTCCATTTGAGACCTAGTTATTAACTCACATGCATGAGCAACAAAAGAATCCTTGGAAGTTAGGTTCTTTTTAAGTTTTTTTTTTTTTTTTTGGCTTTTTTTTTGTTGCTTCATACTAGACCTGAATTTGTCCTTGACATTATCATTCAAATATATTCTACCTTTATTAAATTTTAAATTAAGAATTTACTTGTTTGTCTGTATCATATTAATGGAACAAATTATAGGTAGCATTTTATATATCAGTGCCTCATTCAATTTGTCAGATTATTCAATACGGTTTTCTTTTTTTAATATAATGTGAATACTCTTATTCTTTTAATAAACTTGGAGATAAAATTGCCATAAATGTCTCGTGCCCAACCCAATGCTTGCTCTTCAGATAATACTGCACAGCTTCTTTCTGAAGTAATGTTGCAACTAAGACTGGCGAAAAATATTTGGTCAAACTTGCCGAAATGCATCAAATCTTTCTTTTATTGTCTTTGATTTTTTTATTTTTTATTTTCTTGGAATCGCAAAGCTGCGAACAACTGACATCTTTTCAGTGTTTAAATTTTTTAAAATTTTGAAATTATAATTTTCTTTAAAAGAAAATGAAGATTTAGTTCGAGCAATACTTTTTAATGAGATTAAAATTGAAGTAACAAATTCAATTTATTTTTAAAATTTAAAACAAACCTCACCTAAATAACTAATTTATCCTAGATTCAAACTTAAAAAATTCAATAATTAAGTGGTGGAGTATACATGATTCATAGAAGTTGGTTTGACAGGAGATTAATGAGGCAACCCATGATGTCGCAATTAAGCCGGCCTTATGATAATATCGGCCCATGACAAAAGACTCTGCCCAATACACACTTCTCTTCTTGTATTTTTGTTTCCACTAACTATAGTTAGACAATATTGCTACAACGCAACATTGTGGCATCTTTTATGTCCAAATGTTAAGTAAAATTTTGTAGTCTGATTACAAGTTTTAATCAGTTAACTATGTATTTACCTTAAAATCCGAGTAACGATTAAATTTATCTTGTGACTTTAAGGATATGCGACGTAATACAATACCAATTGATAAACAAGGAATTGAATATGTAAATTAAAGAATAAGATAAGCCAAATCAGTGCGCAAACCGAAATTTGACCTCGAGCTATGATGGCCTCGAGGTGGGATAATAAGAATAACAAGTTACAAAGCAACTCTGATGAACAATGAAAAATAGATAGAGAATGAGCTGTGAATGTTATATTAGTAGTCAAAACGTGTGTTACAAATGAAATGGGTTCCTCTTTATATAATAGGAAAGTCCTAAATAAGGTACACTTCTAATTATAGTAAGAAATCATAATTCACAGTTGTCTAAACCGACAATGATCAATCCATTCCGCAATTTACGCCGTGATCTTCGGGCCGTTGCGAGTATCTAGCTCTTTCTGTTACTTATTCATAACGGTATTATCTCGAAGTATGTCTTCTTCCGACCCCGGCAAATGATTTCGACCTCGACCCCCGCATTGGAAAGGAACTTTGACCCCGAGCTTGTCGTATTGGCTCCTCGATGTGGTATCATCTTTTTCGCCGAAGAACAAAATCGGGTAGCTTTGATTTTCACCGTATACAGATAGTCCCCTCGTTTCTTAGAATAAAATGATAGAAAAATATTTGAACCTCAATTTTTCGGAGGCCCTGATGATAATTTCATCCCCGTGACGTAGGCGCTCGAGGTGACCGAAATGTCCAGTCGATTTGTTTTTCCAAACATTAAATGCTTGCCAGTGGCAGTCGGCCACTAGCGTCGCCGAACCATCATCGTGTACCTATAAATATTAGGGGTTATTTGAATCAAAGCCTTTACTTCCACCCTCAAACTCTTCTTGTTTTCTTCCTCTCTTAATATTTTCTCTATTTCTACTTGTCCCTTTTAGCACCAAGAAATATCAAACTCCAACCTTTTCCGCTTCCTTTAACTCGAATCAATGGCGAAAACCTCCAAAACGGTTTATCAAAAAGAGAAAGCTTTCTTCTTTTCTTCCCAGTCTGCCGATGATAAAGCGCTGACCCTTCGTGAGATTGTCCCCAGCCCTTGTGTCACAAAGAACAACTTCAAAGTCGAGAATCTCTCTACAATTCTGGGCCAATGTGAGTATGTATCGAGATATATTTGCTCAATAACGAAGAAACACCTTGAGGCCATAAATAGGTATTTTGCTTGGGGGATGAATTTGTGGTTCCGATCCCCGCCCCTGAGGAGAGTATCACTAATCATGTGGAGGGGTTCCTAAGTATCTATACTTACCCCTTCACAGGGGATCTATCGATCCAGTAGTCATTGACTTCTGCAAGAGGTATCAGGTCACTCTCAAACAGATCTACCCTTCTTTCTGGCACATGTGATCATGCTTTATTTCTCCTTCAGCAAGGTCGAGGGGCTAGAGTTCACCCTCAACCATCTTTTCGACTATATCGGCCTCAGCTTTTCCGAAGGTTGATCAAGCTCCAACACTGGTCGACCAAGGCCTTCTTTGCTAGTAATGATGAGGATAAAGATAGGGGTTGGATGATCTGGTTCATGCTAGTGAGGACCTGCGACATCATCCCGGAGGAGAAAATGTTATTCCTTGAGAAGTGGAACCCTAAACGTAAGTGAAGTTCCTACCCACTATCCTTCGTACTCCATTTTTGTATTATATGAAACGGTCCACGCTTGCTTTTATGCGGCCGCGAAAGTTCAAGCGTTGAGGCACCCATTATTACTCTGTCAGTTGAACCTCCGTAGGTGCATTTTTTCCAGTAATTTCAACTGTGTATAAATAGATCTTTTTCAGATTTTTACGGTATATTTTGTTTTGGGGAGCACGTGAACAACCGTATTTTACTTCTTCGAGTAATTTAGAGCATCTTTAGCTACTAATCTTAGATTCTACTCTTGTAATTACTTTTTATGGCTTATATTTCATCTCCATCTTTGAATTCTACCTTATTATCAGTAGCTAAACTCATTAGCTAGGGTTTTGACCCAATCCTAGAGTGGGTATTTTATGGGTCTTCACTTTTAAGAAAGGGTGGAGGCATTATCAAGTAAGTCGGTTATAAGTGGTCGTGCTGATATTTAGCTTGATTTATGCTTTAATTGTTGAATTGGTGGTTGCAAACACTGATTCACACTTTTATGACTTAGACTCTTCTTGAGAAAGAGAGATTAAGTATAGGAAATTCAGGCTAACAAGGACTTGGGTTGTATTCATGAATTGACAGCCCCAATTAAAGAGTTAAACCTAGAGATAGTAATACCCGACTTGAGCCAATTTTGCTTGCATTGTTTGAACACCCAATTGGGCTTGAGAAAGTCAATTAGGTAAAAGTCATTCAAACTACTGAGAGGTATAGACTGAGTAATTACGTGCATTGTTTATATCATTACCCCAATTATAACAAGTTTGTCCTAAGTTTTAGACCCCGTCATATATTCACCTAGATGTAAGTCGCTTCTCTAGTGCTTTTTACCTGTCACACCTCTTTTTCACGCACCCGCAAGGATGCAAAGAGTTTTTCCAATTAAGGGACAATCGAGGCGGGAATTATTTAATTATTTCAGAGTCGCCACTTGGGAGATTTATGGTGTCCCAAGTCACCGGTTAAATTCCGAATCGAGGAAAAGAATGACTCTATTTAACAGTCCGCGAACCAGAAATCCGGATAAGGAATTCTATTAACCCGGGAGAAGGTATTAGGCATTCCCGAATTCCGTGGTTCTAGCACGGTCGCTCAACTGTCGTGTTTGGCTTATCTATCTGCTTTTTACAGTTATGTACTTAGTGCGAATTAATATCCCTTTACCGCTTTATTATTGATTATGATTTACGAAAGAGAAAGTTGCTTAAAAATATGCTTCCGAATCACGTCACATGAAATGCACCCGGATCCTCGACATATTCTTATTCAACATTTCGGGGTTTGGATTTGGGTCGCATGAAATGCACACCCGTATTTAAGAAGGTAGAACTAAAATATGCGCCCGGATCGATTACTTATTTACACTGTTGAGAAGGACGTGATATTCGTTAAGAAACGACACATCTCAAAATCTAAGTATTTTATATGTACATTTATGAAGGCTGTGCGATTAGTGTAACTATTGGGCGAGGCGCACCTTTGATTCAAATCTAAAGCGAACTACATCCCACTGTATTTTACTTAGGAGTTGATTCCAAATTATTTAAAACTTGCTATGAACCACACCACATGAAATGCGCCTGTGGTTCCTGACACGCTTTATTTGCTCTTGCCCGAAATTGGGGTCGGGTCACATGAAATGCACCCCCGACTCCTTCAATCTAATTACGTCATTCAGTTGAGTAATAACTCCCTAGCTAATCTTGCTTTTAACATAAGATCTAACGTTAACAGATTTGGAGATTACACACACGAGTAGAGAAGATTGAACAGAGATACAACAGACTAATTCAGGTTTACGTGCATATCTAATGATAGTGTATCTTTGGTCTAGCTACACTTTTCCATAACCAAAACTAGCAATACAAACTTAATTAGAGAATAACAGAACGTAATCAAACATAAGAACTTTGGACGACTACATGATTCAACAGACTTCAAACATAAGCTTCAGGCTTCATTCTTTTCGAACCAAGGAATTACAACAACAGAGATGTGTACCTGGAATGCGGAAGAACAAAGAAGAGTGAGCAATGGCAATGCAGCAACAGTAACAGTAGGTGAACCAGCAGCAACAATAGACCCAACAGCAACACTCAACACAACAGCAATAACAAAACCAAAACACCCAGGAACCAGCTATAACCCTCAGTAACCAACAAGTCAACAGTGATCAAACTCTACTAATTAATGAATCAGTGGCTAAACTTGAACCAAACAGCAATCAAACAGTAGTCCAATGACTCAGCCAGCAACAACAACAAATAAGGACAACAAGCAGTGGCAGTCACAGTTGTACTAGCACAGCAACCATAACAACACAAGAACAACAGCTACCAGTGGCAGTTACAGCCACAATATGCACAGCAACAACACTGGACCAGCAGCAATACTCAACACAGCAGCAACAATCAAACAGACCAACAGCAACAAACAATCAACACAGCAGGAGCATACAGCAAGAGACCAGCAACACCAACAATCAACACAGACAGCCACAACTATAGTCCAGCAACAACACAATAACCACACACGACCAATAACCACAGCATACAGAAACAGCAAGCCAAACAGCCTCCTCTTACAAGCAGCAATAATACAGTCACCAGAAACTTCAATGAAACAGTAATCCAAGGTCCAATTTCTCAGGTTCCAGTAGGTGTGAACGACTATATGCCCTTCAATGTCTTTCTATGTGTTTTCGAAATTTATCTTCACTGTGTGTATGTCTGCCTGCTCTCCTCTCAGGTTTTTCTCTAGCTATTACTGTTTTTCTTTCTCCAGGTACTCTCCAGTGTTCTCCTTTTTCTGTTTCAGCTTAATGCTACACTTATAGCTAACAACCCCAACCCCTCCTGAAGGCCTGCCCAATTAACTAACCCTTGCCCATTCTTTTCTCTGCCAAGCCATGCCCTGCCAGTCCTACTGCTCCCTCTATTTCAGCACTAAGAATTGTCTAAGTATGGGCTTTAGAATTAATAACAGGAGACAGCTGGTGGTGCACTCTGCTGTACAGCAGGTTCCACCAGCAGTCTTAATGCCTTACCCCTTTCAATTATACCATTCAAGCCTATATCAACAAACACTATATCCAAACATCCTCATTAACTCGGAATCCAGCATCGATACCAATCAGCTATAACCAATTCGAATTCCTAACTCGAAACATTACAATTCAACTTCAATTCGACAGAAGTTCAAACATGGAATTGATCGGTATTAACACTAATGTCCTACTGCTCTAAACAACATTTATAACTATTCGACGATATTCGTTTAATCGATTATAACACCTAGAATCGATAACACACAGTCGACTAGATAAAATTTCGATTCAACAGTATTTCGGACTCCACAGTGCCTCGGCAGAGAACAAGTTAATATAGGAACATGGTTCGACTTTGATAATCGAATTGCATACGCGCACTCAATTACAAGTATCATCATACAATCAAATAGAAACAAGTTGGTCGACCAAATAAAGGGGTCTATTGGAGATGAAAACAGAAGAATAAAAGAAAAACACAAAGATAGAAATTCACACGATTAACAAATGAAATAAGAAAGGAGAAATACCGCACAAGATGAATATCCGAACTCGAACGGACCCCGGACCCGTCTTCAACTCGAACTTGGACTTTTGAAGTCGAAAAGAACTTAATCGAAGTATTTTCAACCGAAAATACTCCGATTAAGGTCTATTAGACTCCGAATCTTTACTCAATCGGACGAATTTTAGCACTTGGGTTTTTAGGGTTCTTGTCCGGTTCTTTAAACTAATATTCGAGAAAATTGGGAATGATTTGAGATAAAATGAAGATGGATTCGACTAGAGGGGATCATGGTGGTCAAAGGGTGTTAGTTTGGTTGGATTTGGGGTGGTGGCCGCCGGGTTTTGGGCGGTGAATATGGTCGGCGGCGGCTAGGGTTTGGGGGAAGGGATTTTCGGCTGAGAGAAAGGGGGGGTGTTTAGGCAAATGAAGGGGTAATGGGGTTCTTGGGGTTTTGGGTATTAAAATTTAAGGTTTAATCTTAGCCGTTGGATTATAAGAGTCCAACGGCTGAGATCAAAAGAGGAGGTGACGGGGCCGGTTCGGGTGTGGGGAACGGGTCACGAATTAATGGGGCTTGGGATTGGGCCTTTTTGTTTTGGGCTCAATTTTAAATTCACACATGGCCCCAATCCGATTTCCTTCTCTTTTATTTGATTTTTTTCTTTTCTTTTATTTTCTTTTTAATTCCTAATTTATTAAAACCCAAAAACTCTAAACTATATTACGAAAATCAAATTAGTTTTATAAGAATACTAATTAAGCTCTTATTATAATTAAATTAAACTAAAAATCACACAATTGGGACATTAAATGCTAAAAATACAAAAATACATATTTTTTTGTGATTTTCTATTTTTGTCAAATAAACTTGATTACTTTCAATCGTAAATTAAAACCTAAGAATGCAAACGCAATATATTTTTGTATTTTTCTTAATTTAAACAGTCAAACATGCATACACAAAGGGTACAAATAATAAGAAAATTAACACAAAAATCCACAGATATTACAACGATACATGAAACTATTTTATTTTGAATTTTCTGGGAGTAATTCTCATGTAGGGCAAAAATCACGTGCTCACAGCTGCCCCTCTTTGCGCGGAAACATGAAGAGTTTTCGTGCAAAGATAAGTGAGCTGATACGAGCGATTTTTTGCCCGTTTGAGCACTCCGTATGAAGCATTTCTTGGAAAAGTTTGACCGAACCTTTGCTTCAGAAAGTCTCCTACATATCCCTGGCTAAAAGGGAATCAGGTCAATGTAGTTCGGGAAGTTCTGGTAGCTGGGACTACCATGACTGTTGCGATCTCGTTGTTACTGCTGTTACTGCTATTACCGCTGTTGCCACTGCTTAGCTGACCTCCTTGTTACACCGTACTAAACAACAAAATAAGAAGCTAGACTAAGTTACAGCATTGCGAAATCTTATCTATCTCTTCATCTTGACTTTCCATGTTCCTTGCTATTCTGTCGGACTCGATGTTCCTTCCTTGTGATCTTCGAACTATTCTGCTTCGAAGTCTGAATCTATCTTTCTGATCCTTGTTGCCTTCCTTCTGATTTTGAATTTGAATTCATGCTGGGGATTTCTGTTATACTCTACTGCTTCCCTCAAACAACTTCGAAAGTAAATTGCCACTCCATTCTTCAGGCGGGCTCCTGACTTCAACATCTTTTGAAAATAAATCGCCATTCCTCTCTTCAGGCGGGCTCCTGACTTCAACATCTTTTGAAAATAAATCGCCATTCCTCTCTTCAGGCGGGCTCCTGACTTCAACATCTTTTGAAAATAAATCGCCATTCCTCTCTTCAGGCGGGCTCCTGACTTCAACATCTTTTGAAAATAAATCGCCATTCCTCTCTTCAGGCGGGCTCCTGACTTCAACATCTTTTGAAAATAAATCGCCATTCCTCTCTTCAAACCGGGCTCCCGACTTCAATCATCAACTCTGAAAATAAATCGCCATTCCTCTCTTCAGGCGGCTCCTGACTTCAACAACAACTCTAAAAATTAAACGCCATTCCTCTCTTCAAACGGGCTCCTGACTTCAACAACATCTTTTGAAAATAAGTCGCCATTCCTCTCTTCAAGCGGCTCCTGACTTCAATCATTATCTTTTGAAAATAAATCGCCATTCCTTTCTTCAGGCGGGCTCCTGACTTCAACAACAACTCTGAAAATTAAACGCCATTCCTCTCTTCAGGCGGGCTCCTGACTTCAACATCTTTTGGAAATAAATCGCCATTCCTCTCTTCAGGCGGGCTCCTGACTTCAACAACATCTTTTGAAAATAACTCGCCATTCCTCTCTTCAGGCGGGCTCCTGACTTCAACATCTTTTGAAAATAAATCGCCATTCCTCTCTTCAGGCGGGCTCCTGACTTCAACAACATCTTTTGAAAATAAATCGCCATTCCTCTCTTCAGGCGGGCTCCTGACTTCAACAACATCTTACTAACTCCATCCCATCCATGTCGCCTTCCTTTGCTTCCTGCACCACTTTCTTCTTCCTGCATTGCTTCTTGGGCCATCCTTTCTTCCGAATTACCTTGTTTTGGAATTGCTTTCCTCCCGGTTGTGTTATTTTTCTCTTGACTGCTGGGGATGTCTTTGGAACTAATTACTTACCTGCTGGGGTAATGCTGCTGGGGAAAATCTTCTTTGTTTCCTCCTTTTCTACTTCCTTCAGAACCTTTATTCTCTCTCGAGATCGCTGGGGATTGAAGTGTCATCAGCTGGGGATTACCCTGTCGGGGATCCCCTTTCCTTCTTCCTCTTTCCAAACCTCCTTCGGGGCTCGCGCTTCGCTCCCTTGAAAAACTTTGTAGGATATAATGCTGCCGGTGAAATCTCGAAATCAATGTTTCATTTTCCGAGGACTGCTGAGGGTGATACCGGCTTCTTGCCTTTCTGAACGCAAGCTTCCTCGTCTTGTCCTGTCTGTTGGGGGTATAATTTCATCTATCACAACTTGTTGTTTTCTTTCTTTCAAATCTGCTGGGATAACCGGGTTCAAAGATCATTTCCTCGCGTTATCTGGCTTCTTTCCCTAACCAAGTATTTGGTTTCGAGAAAATTTTCGCAACGGGAGAAAATTTTCTGCCCCAGTTTGAGAATCTTCTTCGTGGCATGCTTTTCTGCCAACAACCCCTCTTTTTCCTGTTTCAAATCAAAGAAAAATTGGTTAGTTTTAAAATGCGGTGGCTGATTGTGGTGCTCCTGCTGGGGATGGTTCTTCTCCTCTTCCCTGCTCTGCGTTTCATTATCAGAACTTGCTGGGGATGTTATTATTTGATGATGGGACTTCCTTTCTCCCTTTTCCACTCTGTGTTGTCCAACCACCTCGGAACTTGTTGTAGATAACACTGTTGGTGGATTTTCATTTCCTCAAAATTGGTGTTTCATTCTTCTTGAAGGCTGTTGAGGATGACATTGGTTCGAAGACCGTTTTTCCTTCTTCCCCAAGTGGGTATTGACTTTCAGAAAATTTTCGAATTGAAAAGAAAATTTTCTGCCCCAGTTTAATAATCTTCTTTGCACCATACTTCTTTGTCGTCAATGGCGTTTCCTTGCCTTGCATAATAATTGGACAATTGGTGGCAAGTTTTGAAGTCATTTCTCACTATGTTTTGACTAGACTGGCTTTGATGGAGAGTTTTGACAAAAGGAGAAAGATAAAAAGAAACAACAAATAGACGACAAGGGAGGACTGACTCTCTAACCAGAAACAACTATAAAAACTTATCAAACGCGGATACCAACTCTACTGGTCATGACATGCACATATGGCCTATCCTCCGTCGTTAATTGCCTTTCACGATTTCTGTCTCGTGATTTCCATCCGATTATCACCTTTATTCGACTTGTAGTGCTCGAAGGGTTTTTTACTTTCAAGCCTCTCTCATTTTGATTTTCTCTCAGCTTTCGTCGTTTTATGGTGCCTGTGAAGGTTTTCACCGGTAAGACTCTCTCATTTGTGTTATTTTTCCACTGGGGATTGGTGGTGTTACTGCTAAGACTCTCCTATTTTCTGCTGGAGATCGGAGTCTTTCTGCCGGGAATCAGAGTGTTATGTCCCGATGAAACTTCTCTCATTTGCCTAACTCGGCCTCTTTTGAAGATTGGTCAAAAGGTCTTTCTTTGGACCGTAATGTGGATTTGGATAAGGCTAGAAAGAAATGGTATTAAAGGCTCGAAACAAAACAAAATGGGTTCAAAATTACAACCTTCGGAGTCTACATCTTCCTTTATAAACACAACTTTTGTTGCCCCGGTTTCTAGCTTGGGGATTTTTATTTCTTTATTTACACTATGACCGAGCTGTGAAGCGCCTACGTATCCTCTTTAAGGAATCAGGTCAAACGTAGTTCCCAATTCCTCTTTTCAAATTTCCTTTTCCACACATTTTTCTTTTTCTTTTCTTTATCTCTTTTTGTTGTTTTCTTTTTCTTTACATTTCTTTATCCCTTTCTTCTTTTGCCTTTCAAACTTGTGTTTCTAGTCTTTGCAACTAATTCCGAAGGAGGGATATGAAAGAATTTAAATTCAGGCTCAAAGGGTTGACGATGGATAAAGTGTTTGGATAGCAGAACAAAATGCCTTTGTCATTCCAATCTTCAAAACATGCCAAGCGTAAACGGCACAATTAATATTCATCATATCTTTAAAGCACTATTGGGCAACACTCTCATTATGAACGACCCCATGTCAATTTTGGCCAGCTTGCCTTTGACTGTTTCTTTTTACTTGCCCCGGTTTCAGATGACTCAGGATCCAAATAGTCTCAAGTTGTTTTTGTTTCCTTTAGATGACCCGATCATCTTCCAATTGCTTAATGATCAACTTTTAGAATTAAGCCATAATTATGTGTGCGCATGTCGTGTCACTAGATTCGGCGTTTGAGCACAAGACAAATCTACAGGGTAAAAGAACTAAACAAATAAAATGACCGGAAGTAACAAAAGACCGAAAGCTTCATTAAACTAATGACGAAATGGTTCAATGACAAAACAAGCAAAACAAACTAGAGTACAGCCCTGAAACAAAACTGGGCAAGACCAAAGCAAACTGCTAAGACAAAATCAGAATCACAACCTTGAAAATAACTCGGACAACAGAAATGTCAACAAAAATGAACCACCAAAACTCCATCTAGCTGACCCAAAGATGGAGTGTCTTTCCAATTACCAAGCACAATATTTTAGCCACTAAGTTCTGCATCAATATTGCCGAGGCTGCCATTCGCTTCAACATTTTTAGCTTCAGTCAATACACCCCCCGAGGATTCGTGTGCTCCCTGTCATCGTCATTGATCACAATCAACCACCCTTTTTGAATCATTCTTTCTATTTCCTTTTTCAAGGTACGACAACTCTCAATATCGTGCCCTCTGACATTGGAGTGGTACGCACATCGTGCAGTAGGATCGAAGCTTCTTGCACGTGGGTCGGGAGTATATCCGGGGAGCGGTGTAATCAGGCCGACATGCTTTAACCTTTCAAACAGACTTGCATAGGATTCTCCGATAGGGGTGAGCGCCTTTTCTCGCTTCAGCAACCTTTCCTCCCTAAACGCCTTATTTGGCCTGAAACCTGACCCGGGGGGTTTCCGGTATGTTCGTGGGGGTTGGTAAGCCTTTTGTGGAGCTGGGTACCTGGAAGGCGAAGTACGATTTTGGTTGTCCCGGGGAGAGTAGTGGTGTTGGGGACGGGAGTAGCGTTGTGAAAACATAGTTTGGGGACGAGTAATTGAGTTACTCGAATGGCTGGAAAAGGTGTGATAGGCGGGTATATACGGAGAGTGCGGGAGATCATCTGGCATCGGGTTCATTGTACGGGTAAGGACAGAGTCCAGGAAGCTAGGTGGTGGCGGAGGTGGTGCTTTTCCATCCATCCATGCCCGATACATATCAGCCACGTGTTGTCTCAATATCTTGACTTCCTCTACTAACCCGTGGTTCCGTTCAACCAGCTGTTGTCGGGTACCTGTACCAACCCACTCAGTCTTGAGATTATCTGCCATTGTCCTCTGACCTTGTCTTACGGGGAAGAGTTATTTAGAACCACAACCAACCACCTTTCTGGAAATGGACACAACAAAACAAAGCCAAGCATGTCAGCATTAAGGTATTTTTTTTTTTTTTTTTTTTTTTTTTTTTTTTTTTTTTGGTTATGGAAATGGTCGAATCCTATGTGGATTGCCTACGTATCATGACCCCGCATGAATCAGACCGAGCGTAGTTCTTGCAAATTAATGCAAGAAATAAAGAGATGTTTATTTGATTTTCTTTTGATTTTTTTTTTCTTTTTCTTTGAAAGAAAATTATAGAAGCCGATTCCAACTACAAACTTGTGTAGGAGATTTCTACATGAATAAGGATATTTTTGGTGTCAATTACGACTATTTCTACACAATTGGCCACATAATGACTTATTTGAAAAAAATGACTATTTTTGCAAAAATGTTGTTTAAGAAAAATAAACTTGAAATTTTTTTTTTTTTTTTTTTTTTTTATCCTGTGGCTCATGGGGCATCGTTCGGCATCACCATAAACCAACACAAGACTATTTTTTATAGATTGGCCATATAATGGCTTATTTAGACAAAGTGGCTCTTTTTGCAACATTTGATTTAAGAAGACGCCAATTCAAAATTTTATTTCCCGTGGCCTATGGGGCATCGTTCAGCACCGACACAGGCCAACACAAGACTGAGGAAGTTAAAATGCAAAAATGTGGCTATTTCAGCAAAACTCCGGCCATGTAATGGCTTATTTGATAAAGTGGATATTTTTGAAAAGTTGAGCAATGACTCAAACTTTAATTTTGCGGATACAGCCTTTCAACATTTCCGCAAGGGAATATTTCAAGGCAGTGTCCAAAATTATTTACAAACGACTCAAAGTGGCTATTCTAGCAAAAACAGCCTTCCGGCGTCTTTTGAGGGACATTCGACTTATTTTAAGCAAGAATAGCATCACTCGATTTATTTATAACAAAAAATAAAAAAAAATTGACATTTTTTGGTTATTTTTGCAAAAAGGGTGTGAACCCGGACTTGATTTTGCGGCTATGGCCTTGCAACATTTCCACAAGGAATATTTCAAGGTTGTGCCCGCAAATTATTAAAAATGATTCAAAGTGGCTATTTTTGCAAAAAACAGCCTTCCGGCGTCCTTTCAGAACATTCGGCTATTTGCAAAAATGACATCACTTTGATTTTATTGACAAAATTAAACACACATTTTTTTGATTTTTGAAAGGTATGGTTGGACCCGATGAGGGTTGCCTACGTATCCCACCTAATGGGGAGAATCAAACCAGCGTAGTTCGGTCAGATAAAGAAAACTACTTTTGAAAACAATGACATTTCATTTTCTTTTATGTTTTTTTTATATATATTTTTTTATTATTATTAACAAGCAACACGAATTATTTTTGAAAACACATTTTTTTTATTTTACAACAAACGTTTTTTTTCTTTTTAAGTAAAAAAAAACTATTTTGAGACTATTTTTTTTTTATCACACATTTTTTATTTTACAACAAACGTTTTTTTTTCTTTTTAAGTAAGTAAAAAAAACCAACTATTTTGAGACTATTTTTTTTCATTTTCCTCAATATAAAAAAACGGTTAGCTTGCAGTCTGAAGCAAATATATGCGTAAAACAAACGGATGCAACAGGATAGTCTTTTCATTTAGTCACTGTCCTAGATGGACTCAACCCCTGTGTTGAGTCCCTCAAGTCAAATGCAACATGATGCAAATAAACGTTCCTACTAGTGATCCGGCATTGAAGCTTTGTTATTCTAGGTTTAAAAACCTGAGTTTATTGTTCTAGACTTGGCTTACCCGAGCGGACAACTCGAGCCGAGGAGGAGGCAGCAACCCGGGAATACAGAAGCTTCACCGGTTTTGCAACTTATCCAAACCTCGTTCTAAGGTGGGAATTAGACACTGTACAGAAAAGAAGTCACACGAAGTGTACCCTTCTTCATGATTTAGAAGACTCAGAGAGGAGATTGGTTTCGGCACAATTTATATGTACAGTTCAACAAAATATCAAAGCGATAAAAATATCATTTTGCACATTAATACAAACATATAATAAAATCGGATAATAAATAAGCCAAATACAACAATTATTCCAAGCTCGAATTCTTAAACCCTGAACCAGTGGTTCTGGGTTTTAATGTCCCCAGCAGAGTCGCCAGAGCTGTCACACCTCTTTTTTACGCACCCGCAAGGATGCAAAGAGTTTTTCCAATTAAAGGACAATCGAGATGGGATTTATTTTAATTATTTCAGAGTCGCCACTTGGGAGATTTATGGTGTCCCAAGTCACCGGTTAAATCCCGAATCGAGGAAAAGAATGACTCTGTTTAACAGTCCGCGAACCAGAAATCCGGATAAGGAATTCTATTAACCCGGGAGAAGGTATTAGGCATTCCCGAATTCCGTGGTTCTAGCATGGTCGCTCAACTGTCGTGTTTGGCTTATCTATCTGCTTTTACAGTTATGTACTTAGTGCAAATTAATATCCCTTTACCGCTTTTATTATTGATTATGATTTACGAAAGAGAAAGTTGCTTAAAAATATGCTTCCGAATCACGTCACATGAAATGCACCCGGATCCTCGACATATTCTTATTCAACATTTCGGGGTTTGGATTTGGGTCGCATGAAATGCACACCCGTATTTAAGAAGGTAGAACTAAAATATGCGTCCGGAGCGATTACTTATTTACACTGTTGAGAAGGACGTGATATTCGCTAAGAAACGACACATCTCAAAATCTAAGTATTTTATATGTACATTTATGAAGGTCTTGCGATTAGTGTAACTATTGGGCGAGGCGCACCTTTGATTCAAATCTAAAGCGAACTACATCCCACTGTATTTTACTTAGTGTCACACCTCCTTTTTACCGCACCCGCGAGGGTGCAAGGGAGTTTTTCCAATTAAAGGACAATCGAAACGGGATCAATTTATTAAATTCAGAGTCGCCACTTGGAAAAATAATGGTGTTCCAAGTCACCGGTTTAATCCCGAACCGAGGAAATTTATGACTCTGTAATACAGTCTGCGAAACCAGAAATCTGGATAAGGAATTCTGTTAACCCGGGAGAAGGTGTTAGGCACTCCCGGATTCCGTGGTTTTAGCACGGTCGCTCAATTGCAATTTTTGTTTCTATCTGATTCTTTTATATATTTTAACTATGTGCTTTTAATGCTCCGCTCTTATTTTTTTAGAAGAATTGCGACGTTACGAAAACACATTTCGAGCCGCACCGTAACCAGTACGCCTGCGACTCTAATGTATTTCAGTTCCGCCGAGAGTAAGATTTGGGTCACATAAATGCACACCCGTATTCAGGAAAGTAATTTTTTTCAAGTCGTGCCTAAAGAGTCTATCGTCTATTTACTTTGGGAAAAGGATCGTGAAATTCACTAGACGATCCTTCCAGGTCTAAGTTTTCATGACAATTATTCGAGGGCCCCACAATGGTGTATTTTTGGCGAGGCTCGTCTCGTTTATTTTAAAAGGACAATCCTAAAGTGACTACATTTTTCTACTAAGTTCGTCTCTAAAATAAAAGAGGAAAGGTCCTAATTTATTGCATGTTTATAAGCTCGGACCCCTTATTAGTTGTTAAATCAATGTGAACGGAAATTGCACTCGAGCTTGCATAAGGGAAATTGTTTTATGCCTTATTCTACGAGCGAATAATACTAAAACTAAGATTATAAATAGCATGCAAATTTGACAAAGTATCAGAACAAACTAACCATTCTCTAATTAATTTAAACCGACAGTATTAGATGAATTGAGCCGATGGAGTTGACTATGTGTAACACAAAAGTCATTTTGAACTTCATGCTAACGTTCATCACTAATATTAGTTATTAATTTTACTCAAATTGCTATTTAAAGCGATGTTATTTGCTCAAGTAACCTAGTAAATTCCGAACTAGATACATCGAACTAACATTTTTTGGTTGATTGTTTTTTCCCACCTAATCCATTGTCTTATATGCAGTGAGGGTGTTGTGGTCTCGAAATGAAGGCGAAGCCCATAATTACTTCCGCTCTAACTGGTTGAGCCTATCACATACCAAACTCTTCATGGTCTAATTCGTGGATTACTATTTGTATTTTTGCAAAAAAAACTTAACTGTGAATTATCTCCCTTAATAACCTACTGAAAAACTAACCAAATTTTGTGTAATCATTAGTCGCTCTTAGGTATTGCAAATTGAAGTTAATAGTGACCAGATTTGTATACTAAAAGCTTAACAGGATTTTGCATTTTTTAACATTTCGAGCCAACATAATAGCAATTCACCAAACAGTGAACAAAATCTACTGGACCATTTCTAAAGTTTTTGTTTATAACTGCCGTTAGCTCATGAGGTTTGCATAGGCCATAAATTATCTTCCTTAACAATTGAATCCCTGTTTTTCATTATCATAATGCAAGAAGATATACCTATAGCTCATACATGTTTCAAGATGTAAGAAGATATGTCTATAGATTCAAACCAAATGTACTCACTGTCTCCCATTCTAATATACCATTACTAATTAAGTGTTCAACAAATCCAAATCATTTAAAGAAAATAGTAGCCCTGATTACGACTAAACTGATACAATCAATTATAAAGGGAAACATGGCAGTTAATACAGCCTCCAGTGAGGTTGGGGTCTCATTTTATTTCAATTGGGTATGCTGTATGGAAAAACAGTCTCTAGAATGTGTACCTGGCAATTAAAGAACCAAGAGATCAGCTATGCAGTAGGGTAACAGCAGCAGTGTAACAACAGCCAATAGCAGGGAAAACAGGAGCCAAAACCAACAGCAACAAGTCAACACCCAAGCATAAACTCAAGCAGTAGCCGAAGCACTAAGAGTCCCAGCAGAATCGACCACAAATAATAGACCAACAAAAGCCACACGACAACCCAAGCCAACAACAAACTCTATCACAGCAGTAAAACCCACACCAGTGAAGCAAACCAACGGCAGTGGCATGAGAATTAAGAACCAAACAGCAAAGACAACCACAACCAGTGGCAAAACACAATCAGAGGCAGTAGCAAAGAGCTAAGAACCACAGCAGAGACAACCACAAACGAAAACAGTAACAAAACCCAATGGAACAGTCTCTTGGTCTATCACTTCCTAGCTTTCTCTATCTATATCTTGTATATGTGTATTGCCAGCCCTTACTGTATGTATCCCAGTGTTCTTTTCTCTCCAGTTACTCTAGTTCTCTCCAATTCTCACTGTGTGTGCCTCTTTTGTTACTCTCAGTGTGTATGTATATATGAATCTCCAGGTACTGTTTTCTTTTGCTCTCCCAGATGCTCTCAAGTCTGTCTCTATGTATGCCTATCAAATGTATATCCCCCTTACCTCTAAAAATGTCTATTATACTTATAGTTAACAGTGAACTCCCCCCCAAAGCCAAAAGAATCAGGAATTCTAAAATACACTAATCAACAGACCCATCCTGCCCACACTCTGCCTGCCAGCCCAGTATATTCCCCTGGGCAGACCCATCCCTCTGCCTAGCCCATGCTCTGCCAGCCCATTACAAGTGCATTATACCATTGTTTAATCAACCAATGCACTGGCAGTCATGATATTAGCATTCAGGTGTGCCTTCCCTTAGTGATATTGTGCCCATGTGATTCCTACTTAACTACCAGTGTTTTACACAGTCATCAGCCCTCATTAATCTATTACTTTACTTAGTTAATAACAGACCTATCAGCTTAATGCTTTGCAGAAACTACCAGGAGTACAATTCATAGTCCTATTTTAATTCAAACCAATCAAACCAATTCAATTCCTATTTCATAATGAACAATCAGTCAAACAACCAATTTAACTCCTAACATACGAAACTATTCTACCACATTGATTAGTTGACGACAAACATACACAATGGATATCAAATGAGTGACCTACAGATTCAATATGCTTCAAGCAGAATCAAGGAGCCAAATCGAATACGAATTAAATGCTTGACGACCTTAATCGAACTGAATATACGATTCATTTTAACACTAAACATAGAAGAAAACGACCAAATAAAGAGGTCCATTGAAGATGGCCAGCATGATTTAAAGGATGAATAGGAGAAGAAAAACATGTTAAGCAAACTAAACTAAACAATTAATCAGACCTTGATTACCAATGACAGCCGCACCAACGGGAGAGGCTCCAAAGCTTTATACTCGACGGACCCGAGCTCGCCTCAGACTTTGCTCGCTTTGAGATCGAACGAACCTTAGCCGAAGTGTTCTTGAATAAAAACACTTCGATTAAGGCCCATTAGACCCCAAATCTTGATTCATTGGACGAATTTTAACATTTGATTTTCTAGGGTTCTTGAGGGTCCAAATTTGGGGCTTTACTGGTTCTGGTTAGATTCGAACCAAACCAAGGGTGGTTTGGGTGTGAGGGTGGTGTGAGGAGTCACCGGTGTGAATTCGGGGTGGTTTGGCGTAAGTTCGAGTTGACTCGAATCTTCAAAGGAAGATTCGAGGAGTTCTGGAGTGATTCGAGGTAAAGGGAGGGTGGATTCGTAATGAGTGAAGCGAGGGGAAGATTTTGGCATTGGTTTGGGTTTGATTGGCCTACCGGAACCGCCGCGAGGCGATTTCCGGTAGGCGGAGGGTGGCGGAGGTACGGCGGCTATTGATCGTCTCTGAAGAGACGAAGATGAGTAAGGGAGGGAATGAACGGGTGTGGGGGGTATGGGGGGTCTTTGGTAGGTTTAGAATTAATGCTTTAATCTCGGCCGTTGGATGATGAGAATCCAACGGCCAGGATTGCACAATGGAGCGATTAATGAGGTCCATCGGATCAACACTGATCGACGGCCTGGTTCTCTTCACTTAAGACGGAACGACGTCGTTTGGGGTGTAACGGGTTGGGACGGACTGGACCAGTGGTTTGGGCCTCTGTATGGAATTGGGTTTTGGCCCAATCTCTTCATTCTTAAAAACTAGACTCCATGATGTGTGTATATATATATATATATATATATATATATATATATATATATATATATATATATATATATATATATATATATATATATTAATTTTTTACTGCAATTATCCTACATGGTTACATATCACTTGATTTTGATATTAAACACTAAAATGCAAAACGTAATATATATTTTTGTATTTTACTAATTTAAATAAATAAACACGCACACACAAGATAAAATAACACAAAATCACAAAATCATACCCAACACGAAACTATTTTTATTTTGAATTTTCTGGGAGTACTTCTCAAGTAAGGCAAAAATCACGTGCTCACAGCTGCCCCTCTTTGCGCGTAAACACGCAGAGTTTTCGTGCAAAGATAAATGAGCGGATATAAGCGATTTTTGCCCATTAGAACACTCCGTATGAAGCATTTTGGAAAAGTTTTGACCGAACCTTGCTTCAAAGGTCTCCTACATATCCCTGGCTAAAAGGGAATCAGGTCAATGTAGTTCGGGAAGTTCTGGTAGCTGGGACTACCATGACTGTTGCGATCTCGCTGTTACTGCTGTTGCCGCTGTTACTGCTGTTACCACTGCTTAGCTGATTTCCTTGTTACACCGCGCTAAGCAACAAAAGCAAGAAGCTAGACTAAGTTACGATACTACAAGTTCTTATCTATCCTTTTTAACTTGATCTTGTCGCGCTCCTTGCCATCTTGTCTGACTTGGCGTTCCTTCTGATGCTTCGTCTCTTCTTTCGAACTTGGACCCATGCCGAAGATTTCTGTTACATTCTACCGCTTTCCTCTACCGAATTAAAACAGATCGCCACTCCATTCTCCAGGCGGGCTCCCTGACTTCAACTACTACTTCAAAATTAAATCGCCACTCCATTCTCCAGGCGGGCTCCCTGACTTCAACTACTAACTCAAAATTAAATCGCCACTCCATTCTCCAGGCGGGCTCCCTGACTTCAACTACTACCTCAAAATTAAATCGCCACTCCATTCTCCAGGCGGGCTTCCTGACTCCAACTACTGCTTCAAAATTAAATCGCCACTCCATTCTCCAGGCGGGCTCCCTGACTTCAACTACTACTTCAAAATTAAATCGCCACTCCATTCTCCAGGCGGGCTCCCTGGCTTCAACTACAACTTCAAAATTAAATCGCCACTACCGCTGTGGGCCTAGGCCCCCAGACCCGAATTGCCTAAAAATTTTCATGGACGTCAAATACGACCTAAGAAACCATAGTCACCTCCCTGCCATGACCAAATTATATCTTTTGGAATTTTATGGTCATAAAACTAAAAAATCCGCGCGAGTCCCTAATTTTCGTGTGATATTGTCCACGCCTTCCGCTGTGGGCCCGGACTCCCGGACCCAGATCGCCTAAAATTTTTTCGGGATGCATTCTCCAGGCGGGCTTCCTGACTTCAACTACTACTTCAAAATTAAATCGCCACTCCATTCTCCAGGCGGGCTCCCCGACTTCAACTACTACTTCAACTGATTTCATCCTATCTTGATTACCTTCCTTTGCCTCTTGTACCCTATCCTTGTTCCTGCATTACCTCTCGGACCACCTTCTCTTCCGAATTATCCTGTCTTGGGATTGCTTTCCCTTAGGTCGTGTTACTTTTCTTCTGGCTGCTGGGGATATTTTTTGGAACTGTTTACTCGCCTGCTGGTGGTGATGCTGCTGAGGAAGTATTCTTTGTTTCCTTCACCCCTCATTCTCTTCCTTCTTCCCCTACCTCTTCTGGGACTCACGCTTTTGTTTCCTTGATCAAATTATAGGATGTAATACTGCTGGGGGAATCTCGAAGCCATTTTCTATGTTTTCCCCTTTCGTAACAGAGGAAGGAGTCTGGATTTGTACCAGTTACGTACCTAAAGAGAAAAGGTGGAGAACGTCCAATTGTGCTTCAAATTCTTAGTACTCCATAATTCCCCTCCTTTGTTCATCTCCTTCCCCTTAGGCAACAGAGGAAGGAGTCTGGATTTGTACCTATTACGTATCTAAAGAGAAAAGATGGAGAACGTCCAATTGTGCTTCAAATTCTTACTACTCCATAATTCCCCTCCTTGTTAATCTCCTTTTCTGTACCACAATCATCTACAACTTGGTTGATTTTTTTTTTGGCCTCCATGGTTATTCTATTTTCTTTTTCTTATTCATTCTTTTCTCTCTTTTGTTTTTATGTTCATGATTTGGCTTAAATGGTCAAAATCAAGAAGTAACAATGATTTACATTTGATTCACCTTCTCGGGGCTCCTGTCTCAGTCTCGTTACTCTTGTTGCATGTTTCGGTTCATCTCTTCCTTCACATTCTCTTGTATCTAATCCTGCATCTAGTTCTCAGTTTACATATTATATGCTTACAGCTCTTTCTCGATTAAATGTTTTTGTTTAGTGCTAAAGCAAGCTTCGTTAAGCTGTAAACTTTTTGCAAACAGGAATTTTTGCTTTTCTAACTAGGCTTTACCTAAATTCCTAAAGTTGCCTTTTTCTATCAATTTTGGATGAATGGTAGGTTTTGCTGCATATTTCTTTATTTCACATTCTCATTTTGGACATAGGTTCCTGTTTAATACAAGAAACAAATGGACTTCCCTGTCATTCTACTCTCTCTAACTGTGCCATTCTACAAGGGAAAGGGGACTACTTGTTACATGACCAATTTGGGCTAATAATTGGCATTGAATTCTGTGTGGTGTATATCAGCATCGTTAAGAAACAATATTTGGCAAGACGTAAGTCACGTGTTACTAGTTTCCTTAATGAAAATGGAGGATAAAACTTATAAATCCCTATTTTGGTATATGCGTCTGACCCTGGCCACAGTATCTTTTGGTTTTCATTGGATTGTTGGTTGATGCAGGAACCAACATTAATTAGGAGGAAGAGTCGTCCACCTAATCCATTGGGAACGATTGTCAAAGTCAAGCCACAAGCAAAGAAAGCAAAGATGGATCCAGAAGCTTCAGGTGATTCTTTAACAGATATCAAAGTGTCTACTGATGATAACAAACAGCCTTCATCAGATACTCATAATGTATCCAAATATGACACAGAAGAATCCCAGAGATTTGTGAAAGGACCTATTGCTGATAATGAAAACCGTGAACCAGTTACAATAGGTGGTTTGGTTTCCTATAGTGATGAAAGTGATGATGATTGATTGTGTCATCTTGATATGTCAATTATAATTTGCGTTAGTTTAATCAAATTTCCAGTTTCTCATCATCTATGGATGATATGTTCTTGCTTTTCCATTCCATCAAGTTGATTGGTTTCATTAACATTCTCTCCTTGATAGCCCTATGACTTTATGTTGTCTTTTATTTTCCTTTTTTCAGTTTCCTAATTGAATCCCTTGCAGGACAGCTGGGGATTTGGCTCTCTGTCTTAATAGTTTGACATGATTGGTTGATGGAGAATCAAAAGTAGATTTGTATATGAATCACAAAGTATTTCTAAGTTTTGTCAGAAGTAATTACAAGATCATGCACCTTTTCTGGTTGTAACAGAAATAGGTATAACTGGCAGGTCAAGCCTATGCCTGAAATTAACAGCTAGCTATGCCTATACTCCCTTAAACGTAAAAGAGATGCAAGAAGACAATCGTTCGTCTTTCTTAAGGGAATCGAATGATTATGTTGGTACGGAGCTTGTTATTAAGGAGGAATTCTTGAAAAAATGTACAAGAAGATTGAAATAATTAAAACGCAAAAAAGAAGAAGAAGCATGCAGAAAAGAGAACATGAAGTTTAGTAGTATGGTTTAAGTAGCTTTCTCATCCTCGGTTAGGTTTTTGCTTTTTTGGAGTAGGGATGAAGCCAATGAGTTAGGTTAGGATTTTGTACTCTTCTTAGAACATAACAAATGTACCATTGTTATAATACCTTGTTGACAAAAAAATTAGTCATAATTTTGATACAATTGTACGCAGAAAACGAATGATAAGGCACACAAATACAAATTAGTTAACATAATCACATATTATTTCTCACAAGCATACATATTAATTAACACGCTTTTGATAGCAGGAGACATAAATTAATTAGAGCATCGTCAATTTCCTTTGGTCATCATGTTTAGAAAGGAAGGGAGATGTTGACCGTGGACGCACCAGGTCATAAGCCGAATGCCATTTTGGGGCAGAGATTGTTTGCTAACAATTCCCACAGGTATAACAGCAGATCCTTGTACTGGTATCACATGTACAGGTTTTCCCCATCCATAATCAACCTCGTTAAATCCCAGTCTTCCCCATTCTGAAATAAACAGTGTGTCGTAACTTACTCCAGGGCCCGGGGCAAATGGATCATTTTGATCCTCATTCACACATTTATAGGTCTTGTTATTAAGCCATTGTGAGAATTCTGCTGGTAGTTTAGCCTTGGCATCTTTGATCAGCTTCACCACCTCAGCAAGAGATGCTTGTGCCACAATATTCTTCGATGCCTTTACTGTCACTGGGAAGAAACAGTTCCCGTAGAATCCATCCGGTAGCGGCACCAGTTGCCGACAATTAGCGAAAAACACCAGCTTCACTTCATCATCATCTGCATCATTAGTGGTGAAGCCAGTAATTTTGCTAAAAGTATTCAGGATTTAATATTATATATGAATAAAAAGTAATAGTTTACCTATATATTACCTTTGTATGCAATTAGGATTTCGTGAGTTTTTATTTGATCGTAATTTTTTCATATGCCTTTAAACATTTTGAATTTAATTATTGTGGCTTCAAATATGTAAAGTTTATTTCAAAAAAATAATGATTTTATGTCCAATATTTAAAAAGTTTGACTCTCGAATTCGATATCATGTAAATTTGGACGAAAGAGCATGTATAAAGTAATATTTGATATATATAAATAGCCGACCATAGTTCCACCCCTGACCTGCATTATCTGTAGTAATAAAGCTTGAATTAGTCGAGGAGGAGGAATTCTTGTCGTCGTTTGTTAGATCTAAAATGGCTCGGGTTCGCTGTTTCCACAGAGTAGCAGCTATAATTTCAAAGGATGAACAAAACTCATTTTGAGGGTGATGTTGCATTACTTTGTGTTTGAGCTGATTGATGTTATCCATTGGAATGTCGAAACTGGCATGCTCCAGCCGTTGATCTGGAACAGGAATAATGAAGGGTGGAGAGTTGTGTTTGGTCTCATGATCTGATGCAATTAATCCTTTTTGAGCTGATGGAGTTGGGAGAAGATATTCCCTGCACCACACTGGTGTAGTGCTCAGTTTCTCGACACCCCTAGCAAATTCCCCTACTGCTTTTAGAAATTGTGCAGCTCCCAATCCATCACATATACTGTGGCAGAAAGTTAGTCCCATAACGAATCCACCACACTTAAATTCAGTTACCTGCATATGATGATAATTACAATATCGTTAACTATTTAATGATACCTAGCTAGTTTTTGAATACATATCTAGTTTTTTATTGAATTAAGTTGAAGAATTGTTACTGCTTTCTTTAAGTTTTCCTTAAGCCGGAATTTATCGGAAACAAACTTTCTACCTTCAAGGTAGGAGTAAGGTCTACGTATACACTACTCTCCCCAAAATCCACCTGTAGATCATTATACGAGGTTTGTTCTTGTTATTGTTAGCTAGTTCTTTATTCGTGCGCGCGTTGCGGAAAGAAAAAATTACTACTAATTCCTCTATTTAATTTCCCTAAGAAAGTAATTAATTCCGTAGTGAATCCACCACACCTAAGGGTGTTAAACGGGACGGGTCAGCCCGGTTTCGGACCGGCCCAGACCGGTAGAACCCGAAACCGACCCAGATCGGTTAGGGGGGCTGGGCTGGACTGGGTTAGGGGGGTTGGTCGGGTTATTCCGTTCGCATTTTAAATACCAATTATCCGGATCGGTAAAACCCGTTAGATGAACAGTGCCATTAAACCGGTTAACCGGCCCGACCCCGACCATGAATATACTACGAATAAAAAATAAATATATCATAAATATACCATTTATTGTATACTAATTAACATAATTTAAAATTGTTGGAATTTAACATATAGTGTATATATTTAGGGTATAACACTATAAATGCTCAAATCATAGAATATGTGTTATTTTAAGATTTTAAGACAATTTATGTTATTTTAAATTATTTCACGTATTTATGCTTAATATATTAGTTTGTTAGATTAACTTGAAGTATTATTAATTTATTATGCTTAATAGATTCAAACTTAAAAAATTCAATAATTAAGTGGTGGAGTATACATGATTCATAGAAGTTGGTTTGACAGGAGATTAATGAGGCAACCCATGATGTCGCAATTAAGCCGGCCTTATGATAATATCGGCCCATGACAAAAGACTCTGCCCAATACACACTTCTCTTCTTGTATTTTTGTTTCCACTAACTATAGTTAGACAATATTGCTACAACGCAACATTGTGGCATCTTTCATGTCCAAATGTTAAGTAAAATTTTGTAGTCTGATTACAAGTTTTAATCAATTAACTATGTATTTACCTTAAAATCCGAGTAACGATTAAATTTATCTTGTGACTTTAAGGATATGCGACTTAATACAATATCAATTGATAAACAAGGAATTGAATATGTAAATTAAAGAATAAGATAAGCCAAATCAGTGCACAAACCGAAATTTGACCTCGAGCTATGATGGCCTCGAGGTGGGATAATAAGAATAACAAGTTATAAAGCAACTCTGATGAACAGTGAAAAATAGATAGAGAATGAGCTGTGAATGTTATATTAGTAGTCAAAACGTGTGTTACAAATGAAATGGGTTCCTCTTTATATAATAGGAAAGTCTTAAATAAGGTACACTTCTAATTACAGTAAGAAATCATAATTGACAGTTGTCTAAACCGACAATGATCAATCCATTCCGCAATTTACGCCGTGATCTTCGGACCGTTGCGAGTATCTAGCTCTTTCTGTTACTGACTCATAACGGTATTATCTCGAAGTATGTCTTCTTCCGACCCCAGCAAATGATTTCGACCTCGACCCCCGCATTGGAAAGGAACTTCGACCCCGAGCTTGTCGTATTGGCTCCTCGATGTGGTATCATCTTTTCCGTCGAAGAACAAAATCGGGTATCTTTGATTTTCACCGTATATAGATAGTCCCCTCGTTTCTTAGAATAAAATGATAGAAAAATATTTGAACCTCAATTTTTCGGAGGCCCTGATGATAATTTCATCCCCGTGACGTAGGCGCTCGAGGTGACCGAAATGTCCAGTCGATTTGTTTTTCCAAACATTAAATGCTTGCCAGTGGCAGTCGGCCACTAGCGTCGCCGAACCATCATCGTGTACCTATAAATATTAGGGGTTATTTGAATCAAAGCCTTTACTTCCACCCTCAAACTCTTCTTGTTTTCTTCCTCTCTTAATATTTTCTCTATTTCTACTTGTCCCTTTTAGCACCAAGAAATATCAAACTCCAACCTTTTCCGCTTCCTTTAACTCGAATCAATGGCGAAAACCTCCAAAACGGTTTATCAAAAAGAGAAAGCTTTCTTCTTTTCTTCCCAGTCTGCCGATGATAAAGCGCTGACCCTTCGTGAGATTGTCCCCAGCCCTTGTGTCACAAAGAACAACTTCAAAGTCGAGAATCTCCCTACAATTCTGGGCCAATGTGAGTATGTATCGAGATATATTTGCTCAATAACGAAGAAACACCTTGAGGCCATAAAGAGGTATTTTGCTTGGGGGATGAAGTTGTGGTTCAGATCCCCGCCCCTGAGGAGAGTATCACTAATCATGTGGAGGGGTTCCTAAGTATCTATACTTACCCCTTCACACGGGATCTATCGATCCAGTAGTCATTGACTTCTGCAAGAGGTATCAGGTCACTCTCAAACAGATCCACCCTTCTTTCTGGCACATGTGATCATGCTTTATTTCTCCTTCAGCAAGGTCGAGGGCTAGAGTTCACCCTCAACCATCTTTTCGAATATATCGGCCTCAGCTTTTCCGAGGGCTGATCAAGCTCCAACACTGGTCTACCAAGGCCTTCTTTGCTAGTAATGATGAGGATAAAGATCGGGGTTGGATGATCTGGTTCATGCTAGTGAGGACCTGCGACATCATCCCGGAGGAGAAAATGTTATTCCTTGAGAAGTGGAACCCTAAACGTAAGTGAAGTTCCTACCCACTATCCTTCGTACTCCATTTTTGTATTATATGAAACGGTCCACGCTTGCTTTTATGCGGCCGCGAAAGTTCAAGCGTTGAGGCACCCATTATTACTCTGTCAGTTGAACCTCCATAGGGGCATTTTTTCCAGTAATTTCAACTGTGTATAAATAAATCTTTTTCAGATTTTTGCGGTATATTTTGTTTTGGGGAGCACGTGAACAGCCGTATTTTACTTCTTCGAGTAATTTTAGAGCATCTTTAGCTACTAATCTTAGATTCTACTCTTGTAATTACTTTTTATGACTTATATTTCATCTCCATCTTTGAATTCTACCTTATTATCAGTAGCTAAACTCATTAGCTAGGGTTTTGACCCAATCCTAGAGTGGGTATTTTACGGGCCTTCACTTTTAAGTCTTAATTATTTATGTGTTAATGATATTTAGCTTGATTTATGCTTTAATTGTTGAATTGGTGGTTGCAAACACTGATTCACACCTTTATGACTTAGACTCTTCTTGAGAAAGAGAGATTAAGTATAGGAAATTCAGGCTAACAAGGACTTGGGGTGCATTCATGAATTGACAGCCCCAATTAAAGAGTTAAACCTAGAGATAGTAATACCCGACTTGAGCCAATTTTGCTTGCATTGTTTGAACACCTAATTGGACTTGAGAAAGTCAATTAGGTAAAAGTCATTCAAACTACAAAGATGTATAGACTGAGTAATTATGTGCATAGTTTATATCATACCCCAATTATAACAAGTTTGTCCTAAGTTTTAGACCTCGTCATATATTCACCTAGGTGTAAGTCACTTCTCTAGTGCTTTCTACCAATTGAGAAAATCCTTACAAAAATATTATACTTTACTATTATTAGCATTCATTAATATTAAAAGTAGAATAGAAACAAAGCAAAGCATGATTAGAAGCGCTTAAGAACAACATGCGTAGCTAGATTAGATTGAAACCCAATTCCCAACCTATATTAACTCTTTATGGATATCGATCCCGACTTTTTGGGTAAAAGATGCATCGACCATTCTTTTCCATTTTATAGTGGTATAGGGTTGGAGTCGATCAACAATGGAAATGAGTCTTTAGGGCATGCCTTGTTCAAATCCTTGTAATCTACACACATTCTAAGTTTATTCTCTTTTTAAGGACTACGACTATATTGGCTAACCACTCAGGGTATTTTACTTCCAGAGTGGACCCTATTTTAGAAGTTTAGTTACCTCGTTCTTTATGAATGCGTGCTTTACCTTGAACTGGGGCCTTCTTTTTATTTCAACTATTTGAACCTAGGGTCAAGGCTTAGCCGATATGTTGTTATCTCTAGTAGGATCCCTATCATGTCTAAATAGGACCAAGAAAAACAATCCATATTGTCGATAAGAAATTGAATAACTTTTTCCCAAGTTTGGGGGTTAACCCGGTTCCCAGGTATACCTTTCACTCGGGTGGGTACTCGATCAATATAACATGTTCCAGCTCCTCGACCGTTGATTTGGTTGTGTCGGAGTGTTCAGGTATAATAAAGTTTGGAGGATTAAGAAAATCCTCCTCATCATCATCATCTTCTTCTTCTTCTTCTTCTTCTTCTTCTTCTTCTATCTCCTACTTTCTTGCTTCAGTCGAGGCTGGTGGTTGTGACTGCTATTTGGTTTCCTGTTTACCTTTCATGATCGACTTTTCCAAGGTTGATAATGTTGATATCAATATTACCTCGTCAATTATAAATATTTCCTTTATAGCATGCTGCTTCTCATACACTATTTTCACACCATTTGACAACGAGAATTTTATCATTTGGTGAAGAGTCGAAGGAACTACTCTTATATGGTGGATCCAAGGCCTCCCGAGTAAGGCATTGTACCTCATGTCGCCCTCGATCATGTGGAACTTGGTATCTTTAATGGTTCAAGACAAGTTCACAGGTAGATTAATCTCGCCTTTAGTTGTTTCATTGGCCATATTGAAGCCATTTAAGACCCGAGATGCGGGAATAATTTGATCTTGTAGGCCGAGTTGATCCACGACCCTCGATCGAATGATATTCGCTGAACTACATGGATCCACTAAAACATGCTTAACTTGAACTTTATTTAATAAGATAGAATTTACAAAGGGTTATTGTGTGGTTAAGAAATGCCTTATGCTTCCTCATCGTTGAATGAAAAGGAGCCCTGGGGCATGCAATCCCCGATCCGCTTCTCCCTAGTAATTGACACCTTAGTACGTTTAAATACAGGCCTTTGTGGAATATCGACCCCGCCGATGATCATATGAATGACATGTTGCGATTCCTCCTATTTATTTTTCTTATTGGCATCTATGTCTCTGAAATGGTTCTTGGCTCGATCGTTGAGGAACTCTCAAAGGTGGCCCTCGTTGAATAGATGGGCTACCTCCTTCCTTAATTTCATGCAATCCTCGATTTTGTGACCATGCGTGCCATGATATTTGAACATCAAATTTGGGTTTCTTTTGGTAGGATCAATTTGTATGGGTCTGGGCCATCTAGTATCTTTGATCCTTCCGATTGCCGATACAATACCTGATCCATCAATTTTAAAGTTATATTTCGATAATCGAGGTGCCCCCACGGGATCAGCATGTTTATCAAAATCGCTTTTATTCATATGTCCCCGAGAATTTTATCTTCGATCATTTTCTGGGGGGGGGCTTGCGTCCCACGCCATTATTCCTTCATTCCGATGTATATGGTTGATATCACTCCCTGTTCAACCTTGGTTCCCTGTCGATGTCACTCTAGGTTTTAGCTGCTAATCTGTTTGGATGTATTGAACCGGAAGGGGTTCCTAATTGGTCATCTTCGACCCTGATCTTCTATTGATATCGATTGTGCACATCTACCAGGTTATAGTTGGATCCTCGACCAAGTTTTGTTTCAACTATTGTGATGCTATCGAACTCCGCTCGTTCAACCCTTGGGTGAAAGCTTGAACGGCCAATCATATGTGACCAGTGGCAACTCTATGTGTTCCATTTGAAATCAAGATACGAACTCCCTCAACATTTCATCACCACTCTATCTTATCTTAAAAATGTCCGATTTCCTTGTTGCGACCTTTATGGCCCCGTCGTGTTCCTTCACGAATGCATCTACTATTATGGCAAATGAGTCGATGGAATTCGGTGGCAGGTTGTGATACCAAATCAATGCTCCATTTGACAAAGTTTCCCAAAAAAATTTCAACAAAATCGACTCGATCTCATCATCATTTAAGTCATTTCCTTTAATCGTGCATGTAAACGAAGTGATGTGTTCATTATGATCGGTTGTTCCATTGTATTTAGGTATATCCGGCATACAGAACTTCTTAGAAATAGGCTTCGGAGGTGCACTCTAAGGAAATGACTTTTGCACGAACTTTTTTACATCCAAACCTTTTAATAGGGTTGTCGCCGGTATTTGATCAACTCGGGTGTTGTATGTTTCCACTTTTTTGTCATTATCTTCAATTTTTTTATCTCCCGACTCGATTCTTTTTGTGAGCTCCTCGAGCATCTTCATAATTACAGGATCAGTCCCCGATCTATTACCATTCGACCTTTTTTGGCATTGGATCGGTACGACGAGTGATTTCTGGTTCGACTACACTCAAGAGTTTTATATTGAATTTGAAGCTAAGTGATAGCAACCTGCTGAGCCTCTAGCATCTCGAATATTACCTAGAGACTAACTCCTCCGTCTCCTCTGCCCAGTGTACCTGACCACAAGATTAGCCTTCCCTGCATATACTCCTTTCGGGATTTGCGCCTAAATTCGCATTCAAAGCAATGTGCGAACTGATATCGACTAGATCTTCGACTAGTACTCCCCCGAGATTAGCCGGTGGCACCCCATCTCATGGAGCATTTACGTTATCGTTTTTCCAGTGAAATCCAAGACCATCATCACCATATACGGGTACGCTTTGTGAGTTTGACATGTTTTAATCTGAGAACAAAACTTCTTGACAAGAACAAGTGTGAAAATAACGTGTATTATCAGAATCAGCACTAAAACAACCACTATTATCCTTAGCCCCACGGTGAGCGCCAAAATATTTACCCTAAAATTCGGGTAACAATTAAACTTATATTGTGGTTTTAAGGATATGTGACTTAATCTAATACCATTTGATAAACAGGAATTGAATGTGTAAATTGAAGAATAAGATAAGCCAAACGAGTGTGCAAAACAAATCTTGATCTCGAGCTATGATGGCCTCGAGATGGGATTGTAAGAATAGCAAGTTAGAAAGCAACTCCGATGAACAGTGAAATAGCTAGAGAATGAGGTGTAAATATTATATTATCAGTCAAAACATGTCTTACAAATGAAATGAGTTCCCCTTTATAAATAGGAGAGCCTAAATAAGGTAGGCTTCTAATTATAGTAAGAAACCATAATTGACAGCTATCTAACCGCCAATGATCAATTCATTCCGCAATTTACGCCGTGATCTTCGGGCCGTGTGGGTATCTAACTCTTTCTGTTACTGAACCATAGCGGCATTATCTCGAGGTATGTCTTCTTCCGGCCGCGGCAAATGATTTCGTCCTCGACCCCGTCATTGGAAAGGAACCTCGATCCTGAGCTCGGCGTATTGGCTCCTCGACGTGGTATCGTATTTTCCATCAAAGAACGAAATTGGGTAGCTCCGATTTTTACCGTATACACTATGCATAAACATTAAAAAAAATTACTAAATAAAAATATAAAATGATATATTCAATTATCAGTAAATGATAATTAAGTTATAACCAATTTAAAATTTCTCAAGCTCAGGAAAATTTTAGTTTAAAGCCGTCAGATCTTAAATTAAAATTTTTCATTGTTATCATTTGGCATCAAAAAATTAGTCGCGATCGAATTGTAAGTAATAAAATAAAAATAAAAGAAAGACGATGGAGCTCTCTGTGGTAGAGAAAACTACAATCGTAGTGGAAGTAACACAAATAGCCATATGTAGAAATGGCAATAAGATTGGACCGAAGCCTACGTGAGTCACCTAGCGATAACGACGATAATGGTAGCATCATCATTAATAAAACGAACCGAAGGTGTATTGAAAATTTCAAATTTATGAATTATATATGATTATATATATTGGATCAAAGTTATTGATATCGCAGAACGATATTCTCTACATTAGCTCCGGCTCTACCCATGAAGCGGTTAGGGCAGAGTTAGGTGGGGGAAGAGGGGTTTAGTCGAACCCTCTTCGTTAAAAATAATATTATATAGAGCAAACTTCACTTATAGCCGGTCGGTGAAAACTAATATCAACCCCTAGCTACAAAATTGTAGTATGCATTTTATAGCCTAAAACTAATTAAAAGGTTAGCACGAGTAAGCAGTGCTATTGTTAATGTATATATAGCTCATATGCGATCAACTTCCGCCAAAGGACTGAAGCTATGGTCCTCATCCGGATCTTCCTCTCGAAGATACTCACTATCCATCTCACCCGCCATTTCACGGGCAAGAATCAAGCACTCATCCTCTGCTTCCATTTTATGAAGGTAATCTCAGGCTCAAATATTACATACCACGTTACATACTTGCCTCCTGTTTTTAATAAGAAAAAATAATAGAAACAATTACTGGTATTCCAACTCTATGCTAAAATTAGTTTAAGAAAACCAACTTTCCCCTACAAAATAGTGGATAAAGTAGGGTGGGCGTTCGGATTGCCGCATATGAAATTTCTATTTGGATTTTCACTTTTCGGACACACGAAATGACAATCCAAATAAGCTCGGATTGGATCAGATTTTTAAGTTCGATTTCACATTAATCGGTTATTTGAATATTTTGAATTTTCGGTTTTGAGCTTATAAGTTGAGATGTCTCTTCTTTTTACAAAAATGAATATCCAAATGAAGTACTCATGTTAAATTGACTAAAAAGTTCTTCATTCTCACCGCAATCATGTATAAAATTTTTATACAATAGATATACAAAAAGTTGAAATATCTACAATATAAATTGGTATTATACAAAAACTATACAAAATAGATTGTCACTATACAACAAATATATAAAATAGATGTAACTATACAAAATATATACAAAATAGATGTAACTATACAAAAAATATACAAAATAGATTAATAGATTGTCACTATACAAAAAATATACATAATAGATGTTACTATACAAAATATATACAAAAAAGACTGTCACTATACAAAAATACATGATACACTCCAAAATATTAGAAAATACACATTATACACAATTTTTATATATTTTTTAGACAGATTATACATTCACGATACAAGTTATATTTGGGATACACAAATATATACACTTTAGATACACAAGCACAATTGAGATAGGCTCAATGTACACCAATGATACACTATCGAACTTAGGATACAATATTTATACACTGCAAAAAAAATTTCTCCATTGCACTAGGTAGGGGTCAAACCTGCGACCATCTGCTTAGGAATCAGGCGCTCTACCCACTTAGCTACAAGCAATTATATTGTTATACTGTTTCTGTTCGGCTAGTATATGCAATATGTTTGGGCCGAAGGGCCATTTTTTGAAAGTTGGTCAAAACATGGGCTATTAAAATTTTGAGGAGCTATAGAGGGTAGTTATTATTATTATTATATATATATATATATATATATATATATATATATATATATATATATATATTAGAGGTTGAATTTTTTTAGTTTCTATATTTATTTTTCTTTCTCCGTCGTGGTCTGTGATGATGATCTTGGCGACTTTATCGTTAATGAGTATGATGATTTTTGCGTTAAAAATATCTAAGATTGTCTTGTGTGATGAGTGAATGATGATATATAGGGGTGTTTATTAAAACCCGAAAAACGAACTAAACCGAAAACTAAATGAAACCGACCAAAAGAATCGATATTTTTTAGGTTTGGTTTGGTTTTAGTTTTGAATTTTAAAAATCGATTATATTTGATTTGATTTTGATTTTAATAAAAAAATAACCGAAAACATGAACCAAACGGAGAGTAGTTACTTAAATTTATTATTACACCTATATATATATATATATATATATATATATATGTATTTTTATATAAAGTTTCTAAATTTTTATTATACATATTAGTCATTTGTATTTTTAGTCTAGTTCTTTGCTATTATAATAATCTAATTCTTTGCCTTTATATTCTAGTTTGATTGGTAGTTTTCTTTTGCTAAGTACACGAATTTATTTCATGATAAAAATAATAAATTTTTAATTGAGTACTTAAATTATTCATTACTATTTACTTCAATTATCATCAATATATCTCGGTAAATGATAGATTTCTCAAAGAACAATTGATTTGATAGCGTTACCTTGAAAATACAGTCGTCGGAATATGTATTTGATATTGTGTATCTCATATTTAAGAAAAAAATCGATAAATAACAGAAAAAATAGAAAAGCCAACAAAAATTGAACTGTCTTAATTCATTTGATTTAGTTATAATATTTAAAAAAATTAACTTAATTGGTTTGGTTTCTTTTTAGGGAAAAATCAACCCAAGCCGAACTATAAACACATATGCATGTGTTAGCTCATGGACGATGATATTCCTAAGTTTCTTCAGCTCTGTCGGTTTGTAGTAACTACTGTACAGGTTCCACTTTGGTCAGATGACAAGATGGGAATGCAAGATTCACGAGTAGAATAGTTTGTCCATAGAGCAAAGTTCCATAAGTTGTTGAAGCTCTAACTTATTTGGTAGCTACTGGAAACAAAGTCATTTTACCGCCTACCGGAATCAGTGGAATTAATTTCTGTACTTATTTGCACCAAGTGTTGGTATTTAACAATAACAAATAATCATGGTTTGTATATTCATGATGATACAATAAACATTTTAAGATGTTCACAAAATATGCTTTATTTCTTTTTACTTTTCATGATAAATTGGCTATAAATAAATAAAGCATTGAAAATGATCTTTATTCACGACCACTCAAAATCATCTTTCAGGATCTATAATTGCTTCAAAATATCCCTGCCGAGAGTAAGTTATTACGCTATATTTTCTTATTATGCCACCTTTGGATTGCCCCGTTCCCATCTTCCTAATATGTGTTCTTTCCAAAAATAATCCTCTTTGATAGGAACTGCAAATCATTTATATCAACCAAACACTTACTTATAATCCTTAATTAGTTAGACCCACATTACAAAAACTTTATAATCATTATTTTAGTATTAATAATTTATCGTATAGAAAAAATATTTAGTTTTCATAATTTTATGTATTATTTTTCACCATTACTATTTATCGTATAATAATACGTACATTATTTATTCATTGCGTACATGAATTCTATTATAATATTGACATAACTAGCACATAAACCAAACACATGTGATTTTTTTTTTGCCAAATTTTTAGGAATCTAGGAATGTTTGTATTTGTTGTGTTGATCTTGGAGAATTACATTTTTTATTGGCCAAGCTTCTGGGTAAAAAATGAGTGCCTTTGAGTTGTAGTTTTTTTTTTTTTTTTGAAAGAATTCGTATAAACTAGCTTTTCGTAAGAAAAGTTGTTTTAAATTTTGTCAGAATAACAAGAATATCATTAAATAAATATATATTTACCTCCCAATTATGTGGTAAAAAATACATTTTTTTTTGTTTCTTACCTGGTGTCCGATACCCACATTGGAGCCCGATTGTATCCAAATTTGCGTCGTGCAGGACCCCATTCAGGGGAAGCGCTCCATACCAAGAATTTTTCCATACCCAGTAAAACAAAAAACACATATCATGATGCATTGTCGACGACACATTTAGGACCAAAATCTGATAACACATGCTCCCTCTCTATCATATAATTTTATTTTTGTACATTTCAATTAAATAAAATTAGAAAATTCAATTAAAGTCATTGATAACAAATATTCCAAATCATTTATTTATCTAAATGAAACTAATTCCCAAAGCACTTTTAGAAAAAAAAATGCCAAATGTAAATTTTTTTTTTTTTTTGATAGCTAATGTAAAATTCTTTTATAAAACTAATGGAGAAATATAAATTGCCACTATCCAGAAGTACTTTTTTAAATATATCACTTAACGAAAATACAATTTTCTTATTTACGAAAAAGCTTTTTAAAATAGAATAAGTAAAACTGGAAAGTAGAGCCAAACAAGCGCCAAAAGTAATTACCGACCCTATTGCCATTCCAGTCACCATCACTTTCAGCTGCCAAACGCAAAAAGCCATTAAAACGCGTTTCTTTTCCTTTAATTTGGATCCCGCGCGCTCTCTCTATCTCTTTTTCAATAAAGCATAAATACCGAAACAGTTGGAGAAAACAGTAGCCATAAATAGTCCAGCTACTTTCCTTGTACATGCAATGCAAGTACAGGCTGCCGCCATGGCGAATTTCTCACCATTGTTATTAACGACTATTTGGCTAGTGTTTGTAATTTGTAAAGGAGTAGAGAGTGGTCATTCCTCAGCTGTTGGAGATCCAGGAATGAAAAGAGATTCCTTAAGGATTGCTTTAGAAGCTTGGAATTTTTGTAATGAAGTTGGTCAAGAAGCTCCTGGAATGGGTAGCCCTAGAGCTGCTGATTGCTTTCATCTTTCTGGTAATTCAATTTAACCCTTTTTTTGTTTTTTGTTTTTTGCAAGTAAAAAACTCCTTGTGTAATAGGCATTGAGTACTAAATAACTTTTGAAACATATCTGTGTGACTATAAATCATATAATGTGAAGTTTAAAGTTATACTATTTCTAAATATAGGACATACTAAAAAAGGAAGTGACATAAATTGGGATATAGGGAGTATTGGATTTGATTATCTAAGCTATTAAGGTTGTATTTTTGTAGACCCTGACCCTATAATCTGATCTATTTTTGTTATGTTTTGCAATGATTGTGTGATGTGCAGACAGTTCTCTGAGTCACAAGGTAACCGAGTCGGATAATAAGCTAGGAGTTGGCAAGACATTCCCTGGTTTGAGTCCTAAGGCTATGAATAATCCGGACTTATATGCTGTTGAAAAGGAACTCTATCTTGGTTCATTGTGTGAAGTTGATGACACGCCGAGGCCATGGCAATTTTGGATGATAATGTTGAAGAACGGAAATTATGACACAAAATCTGGTCTTTGCCCGGAAAATGGGAAAAAAGTGCCTCCTTTTAATCCTGGAAGATTTCCTTGTTTTGGGAAAGGATGTATGAATCAACCTATCTTGTATCACCAGCCCACTTCATTATTAGCCGATGATATTATGCGTGGAGGTTTTAATGGTACCTATGATTTGGGTTCTACAGCAGATGGTAGTAGTTCCTTCTTTGAGGTGCTCTGGGAAAAGAAAGTTGGCACAGGGGGTTGGGTATTTAAGCACAAACTCAGAACCTCCAAGTTGTATCCATGGCTGATGTTGTATCTTAGGGCGGACGCGACCAAAGGGTTCTCTGGAGGCTACCACTATGATACCAGAGGAATGTTAAAAACTGTAAGCTCACTGTTCTTGTCCTTGGAATATGTTTTTATTCCCTCCATTCAAATTAATCAAAAAACTGATTAGGGGTTGCTTGCTTTGATAACTTTACCACTTTGATTGTGAAAATTGATAAATAAAAAAAGGCCTTATAAATATCTATTGGTTCCAAGTTATGTTTGCCTTTACTAGCATTATTGTTAAACAATAGAGCATGAAGCTCTGCAGGAAGACTCTTTTTTTTGTGCATCAGGGAACGTTTGATGCCTGACATTAAAAATCTACTTACAATTAGGGGTAAACTTGATTCTTCATCAACTTAATGTCAATCCGCCTACGTGAAAGAGGAAATAAGAAATCAAAAGAGAGAAAATCCATTTCAAGAGGCTGTTCACATTGGAGCAAATAGGCCTGCCCTGAATGGCTGTTGACACCATGATCATTTGGTTATATGTCTTACTCTACCACTAAAATTCCGAGCACAACTGCAGGTGATTTAATTGTGAACCTCCCTGGTTGGTCACCAGGCCTCTGATGGGTAGATTTAAAAATTAACGCCATTACTGGGGTTGCATTTTTTGCTGTCAGTTTTGAAGTTAGTACGATGGAACTTGGCGACCTTAAGCTAATACTTTATTAGGATTAAGGGGGTGGGTTTACCATAAAGAGATGAGTAGGCTGTAGAGAGCATGGGGAGTGTTGGGCCTGACATGAATTCGTTATATAAATGGTCTGTCTGGTAGTATTAGCAAAGAATTGAGAATACTATTGATATACATATGGCTATTGAGGAAATCCAGTGGCAAGATTATTAAGAATCTTTCTAAACCAAGTGTTACAAATGAAATACGAAGATATTTTATTTTCTTCTACTGTTTGAAGAATTTCATGGTTTTTCAATGTTATTCCTGATAACAGCACAATTATTGTTATTTCAGCTCCCAGAGTCACCTAATTTTAAGGTCAAATTGACCTTGGATGTGAAGCGAGGGGGAGGACCAAAGAGCCAGTTTTACTTGATAGATATTGGCAGCTGCTGGAAGAACAATGGTGCTCCATGTGATGGAGATGTGCTCACTGATATTACCAGATACAGCGAGATGATCATTAATCCAGAAACTCCAGCTTGGTGCAGCCCCACAAATATTGGCAACTGCCCACCTTTTCACATCACACCGAACAATACTAAAATCTACAGGAATGACACCTCTCACTTCCCTTACTCAGCTTATCACTATTATTGTGCTCCTGGGAATGCCGAGCACTTGGAAAAGCCATATAGCACATGTGATCCTTACAGTAATCCCCAAGCACAGGAGCTAGTTCAGTTGCTGCCTCATCCAATATGGGCAGACTATGGCTATCCAACCAAACAAGGAGACGGCTGGGTTGGGGATGGAAGAACATGGGAGCTTGACGTTGGTGGCCTTTCCAGCAGACTTTACTTCTATCAGGTAAGTGGGATTGTTAACTTTTTTCTCAAAATACGGTGCAAAAACCATGTTAAAATCAGACAGAAATGCACGAGGCATTTAATGCTCAAGATTAAATAACAAGTGGCCAGACCAACCTGTATGATTCAGTCCTTGCTCTTTTTGGCCGCAGGATCCAGGTACACCTCCTGCTAGAAGAATATGGACATCTCTGGATGTAGGGACTGAAATTTTTGTTAGCAACAAAGATGAAGTGGCAGAATGGACTCTGAGCGACTTTGATGTTTTACTCACCTCGTAAAACCGTAATAATGATACCATTTTATTTAACATTGTAACTGTAGCCAAAGCAAAATCAGATAGTGGGGCAAGGTCTCATCATTCTTGATGTCCAAACTTTATCTTTCTATACTAGATCTGATCTGACGGGGCAAGTCCTGTCAGCTTTATTTCCCTGACTGAGAAGAAAAAAGAATTTTGTTTTTTCTTTATTTTCGCGGACTTCTGGGTGTTCACTTCGCCTAAATATAGCATTGACTTCTAGTGGAATGAAAATTACAGCACAGTAACCTTCGAAATAAACCTGGAACCCCCTGCACTTTCTGTGGTTGCTTTTCGAGCTTGGATGCACAGACATGTGTTTATGTGTATAAGTATACGTTCTTTCGGAAATGTGTATTGTTAAAAAGAGCATGCAGCTTGTATGAGCGCCAGAAAAGGAACAAACCCAAAGCATATCATAGATTATGTTAGTTCTTTGGCCATGGTCCCCTTTGGTACCTATAATTTATGGCGGTACGCCAATTTGGCTGGAGTGCTGCAGTTAATCTACTTATCTTTGATCGTAATTTCTATCCTAAACTACTTCAGGAAAGTGGCGGGCTACTATGAGAGATTGTCTTAACGTCTTCCTATTGCACATTTTGGTTATTTAATTTTTTGTCAAGGCTATGCTGTATTACCATCACAAACCCATGACGGAACGGAGTGTGTGATTATCATGTTTTCAAATGCTCGTGGTAGGTTCAGAATTTTGCATGGAAAGCTACTGATGAAGACGGTAGAAGACAATAGTAAGTGCTAATGGAACTTCAAATAGTCACAGGTTTGATCTTTCTGCTCTCATTGAAATTAGTTAGCTTATTCATGCTCAAAATCCTTCAGTACTGTCATTCTTACATGCCCTTCAACGTAAAGCAGATACTCCTTTGATGCTGAAAAAACTTTGTTTGTTGTCTTTGTAGTATCAAATGCTTGTATACAAATGCTTATGAAACCAAAGGTTACTGTCAGAGAAATGCCCTTGGCCTGACAGGTAAAAGTAAGGCAAACCAATGCATTTCATGATATTTCTCTACTGAACTAAACATGTTCAGGCTACCATTTTGAATGGAATAATGGAGCTATAAATGTGCAATCAATATCTTAAACTAGTGTATATATAATATGCTCATATCCACCCTTCTAGAAACGATGAGGTGGATGAGCAATGGGAATTTATTGTCCCAAGCACTTAGACTGTGTCATGGTTTCCATGCGTTTACTCCAGTTTCCTTCCAGGAGCATTAAATCATGAGCAAATTCTGTTCTTGTCTGCCGAAGTTGTTACCGAATGAGCATATGATAGTGGTATCACACACTATTGCATTTTCATTTGGCTTCAAATGTAATTCTTAAATATGATGGGAAAAAGAGATGAAGAATGGCCAGTATCCAAATGAAAGCCTAGAGATCAGCAAATGTGCACTGAGGCGGACAGATGATTATAACGCAAGGGGGGGGGGGACAATATTCTACTCAACCAGTGCCCCCTAAAGGCTTTTAGTGTTTAGGGTGCCAAGTGGTTTAACTTAACCATTTTCAAGATTCACACATATACATATACAAGATTTCTGCCGAAGTTTACGGGGTTCGGTTATCCCTCAATATTACACATAGATCTGCCTCTGTGTGCTAATACTACTGTATGCTTATTATTTGTATTACGAATAATGGTCTTTTCTTCATGAATAATGATATGAATTTCCTTTACCACTGTTGTTCTATTTTGATTTTCTTATTACTTGTCTTAATGTGGATCAAGAAATGGTCCATCTCTAGGTGAAATCCCTAAATACCTTGTTATAGCGGGAAAAGAGTGGATGTGGGTGAAGAGAGGTCTAACCATATATTCTCTTTTTAGGCTTCTTATATGAACGGACCAAAGAGGCATTTGACACTCAGTTGCCAAAGTTCAGTAGATAAAAAGAGAGCTACTGCGCCTGTTCTTAATGATAATAATAATACTAGGAAAAGCAGGCCAGTGATATCTCATTTAAGCTCTTTATGGCAACTTATTTGCGGTATTAAGATGCTTTTGACTATTATAAAAAAAACTTATTTGGAGACCAACGGGCAGGGCTCCAGTTCAAGCAGTTGAAATTAATAACCAAGACCCTGTCTCAGAGCTAGAGCTATGGAGTGCGAAAGACAAAGGCTGACATTTTCATAATAACAAGGTGCCCCTTTTTATTTGAATTTTAAAAGGGTGATAGTTTTATCCATGATAACCGTAGGAGCTCGCCCCCGTGAGGCCAGAGTGAGCTTAGCAGCCAGCCATCATTTGAATTATATTACGGATAATTTGCCTCATTCTTCAGGCCAACGGCTTTGCTCAACATTTTCTGATTGTGTGCACAACCATATTACAACATTTGTCACGTATTATATATGTAGGGTTAGGAGAAAAGAGAACAAAAGCATTAATGCTTGGATGGAAAAGCTAGGAGGGTGACCGATCACATGCAAAGAGGAAAGGAAAAGGACACCTATTTCGCTTTGGTTAGACAAGAATAAAAGAATTAAAAAAGGAAAAAGCGAATTTACATATAAGAACATGAAGCGCTCATAAACATACGGCTAGTTTTTTTTAGGTATTGACACTTGTAATTCACCGACTTATAACCTACTCAGATGTATATATATTATACTATATATATCGAATATACCTTGTATACTATGCACTAAGTATATATAATACACTATACAATACAGTGATTATATAATACACTATACTATACACTTAGTATATATAATATACTATACTATATCTACATATACATACTATACACTTAGTATATATAATACACTACACTATACACTTCGTGTATATATATATATCGAATATACCTTGTATACTATGCACTTAGTATATATAATACACTATACTAATCATAATTGCACATAATATAGGCAAGTGTATTATGCTCCTTATCCATTGCGGCGGAATAAATCCGATTGGTGGGTTGTAATAAAAACTAAACCTGTAGGTAGGGTGGAATTCGAGACTGTGTTAGATGTTGCATATCAAAACAATATCTCCAGTGTTTACCAAATAGTTGACGAAGTTTTAGAAAATAATTTGGAACATCCTAAACACATATTGGAAGAAGTTGATATATATGAAGTAAGAATTATAGAAAACGAGAAAGAAGAATCAACTTATTAAGCTAAAACTAGTGAGGAAGAAGAATTCTCGGACGGGAAACACTACGTCGATGAGCTTTAAAAGGTTGGTTTCTTTAATAACACTCGTTTATAGCTAGTTTCTTTATATATTTCCATCTAAATATGTATTATATTATGCAGATGACAGGCAATGGTCGAGGTAACAATGATCCTACTGGCTTTCGGGGTCGAGAAAAGGAACGAAAACCAAAGAGGAGGGTAGAAGATAATACTCAATCTTTTCTACCCTCTTCAGAGATACCTATGCCCATGCTTATGTCTTTGCCTCCACCCTAGGGCTATTCTGAGCTGCCACAACATCACCAATCCTACACATTCGTGCAGACACCAGGTCTTTCGTCACAGGGCCATAGGACTCGTTTGACATACAGTCCAGTTGCCGCATGACCAAGTGGATCGCAACCATCTGCATCGCATCGATCCATGTCACATCCACATGGATCACAGCCACCCGAGTCACAACTATCAGTATCACATCCACTTGCGGTCAATACAGCTATGTCGCAGTCATAGGGCTCGCTACCATCTTCATTTGAGACTCCATTTATTTCAGGCCTTCGCCTGCGAGATACTAGCTCTGCCCTCCTACACCTTCCACACAACCTCTGATATACATGCTTTGGACGGTGATGCTGATGATGACGAGGAGGTGCATTATGATCAATATGGCAGGATCATCATAGTCCCTGAGGGTGATGTGTAAGAGTTATTTGTTATTTTTACGTTTATTATTTTGTACAGTTTTACTAAGATATTAATGTATTTTTTATTAAATTGCAGGTTCATCCCTAGTAATATTACTACGAGGATAATCATCAAAGCCACTAGAAAGCTTTATGATGGCCCTTATGCAACTTGGAGTGAATTCCCATTCTCGCTGAAGGAGCAAATTTTTCAATCAATTTAAGGTATAAATGTTCTTTTAAGCAGTATAATTATTTATATTTATGATATTTCCATATAAGACTTAACCTTTGAAATACAGAGCAAGTGCATATAGGAACACCGCTATAGCACAGAAGTGGCTACAAATTTTCATCTCAAAGCTCGCAAGCGGTTGTCGCATTATTTCTCCAAAGCTAGAAAGTTGAACTAGAAGCCTGACTGGTTGCTTCAGAATTTATGGGAAGATTTTCAAAGGCAATGGCTTACCGCAAAATTCTTAGAGAAGAGCGAAAAAGGAAAGAAAGTTCGTGCATATGAGAAAGGAAGATCCTTGCACATTGGAGGTGCGATCAGCTTAGGGACAATAAAAACAAGAATGATACGTAATTGCTTAATTTATTATAATTTTCATAGTATATCTATTCTGTTTATTAACTAAAACTTATGAGTTTTCAGGAAAAGAAGTTGGGGTGTCCGACGAACCAAGATGAGCTATTCAAGGAGACTCATATTGTAAAGAAGAAGAAAGAGAAGGATCAAGAAAGGTGGGTCGAGGGCCGAGCCTCGATTGTACATGTAAGTTTTCACTTTTCATTAAGTATTTTGATTTACTTTATATAATTTTGAATTACTAATTCAATATAATTTTTCTTATAGGGTCTCTTCACAGCTGGAGTCGAGGAATTCATACGCAGCCAACCACCTAATGAGTCGGGCGAGCCAATTAACCTTCAGACGAGGATGCTAAAAGAATGTGAGAGGGCAAGCAAATCGAAGAAAACGAGTTTCGTCGAAGTTTTTCAATTTGGGATAAAATATGGTACGAGCTATAATACCTGGTATTTATGTCCTAGTACCATAAAAGGTACCATATGACCATGATAGTAAGGTGTATAAGGTGTGTTAAAGTGAGTAGTATTTTAAATAATTTAAGATAATTCTTAATTATGTGAGTAATTGATTAATTATTGATCAAAGAGAGATTAATTAGTTAAACAATAAGTTATTGAATAATTAATGCCTTTGATAAGTATTAACAAACCATCCCAAACATGGCAGCCCAAGAATGTTGATTTAAATGACTCATCAGTCACATTGCTATATATATGGGATATGGGAAGAGGTTACGACGATATATACGGACCACCACCAGATCAACTGATATACGTTAATAATTTGTCCGTAGTGGCCGAGATCATATGATGGGATGCCCTCAAAGACTTGATGATGTTATGAACACATATACCCATACATGGTATGACATATATACACATATGCATGACATTATAAAAATGAAATGATTCACAGAGCTATGCAGATGTACAAGTCGAGTCTTTTACTCCATGTGTCTCTCATGTCTATTGTTTCCTGATTTTCATTCCTTACATACTCGTTACATTTTTTGTACAGACATCCCTTTTGCCTTGGGACACTGCATTTTATGTCCACATGTCTCAATAGATAGGCTGAGAGCGCTCTAAGTAGGCTATCAGCTCAACGAAAGATGTTGGTGCGCTCCATTTACTTCGGAGTTGCTTGTTTGGTTAGTATGATTTAGATGTGTATTGTTTGGTATGGTGGGACTCTATCCCAACCTTTGTAAAAATTATGTATTCATAGAGGCTTGTAGATAGGTGTGATGTATGTAAAAGATTGTATGACCTTGTCGGCCTATGTTCATTGTACGAGTGGTCATTTTAGACTTATAGACCCGTATGTCTTATATATAAGTTGGTATCACAAGTTGTATTCTACAAATCTCATGGCAGCCTTCCGGCTCACTTATCTATGATGGTATTATATGAAAAGATACATTATGTTGGTACTCAGTTGAGTAATGTACCGGATGCCCGTCGCGGCCCACTGGTTTGGATCACGGGGGAGGAAGATAGAAAGGTAATCTATGACAACGAGGAATTACGCTTTTTCTCCCGCCTCAGCTTCGCGGATGGAAGGAGGGCGAGAGCGTAGCATCATGACAAGAGAGATCTTAGGTGTACCTTTTGGAAGGTACAATGATTACAAGAAGCTCAAATGGCCAAGTCTAGAGAACCTCCCTACCTCCCTTGCCATTACAAGGAAGTTTGGTGGCAATGATGAAAACTTCAGCTCACCATATACAAAGTGAGATGAAGCCACCCCATAAGTGTTGTTCGAATTTGTTAACAAAGTTGTGCTGCCAAGGCAGGAAAGGAGGCACATTGCCACATTCATGGACCTGATCCTTATGGAATGTCTGGACAGTGGAAGGCAAATCAATTGGCCTGAATTTATTATTCAACTTCTTGATAGGTTTTCGACTGGCAACAAAACTCATATCATACCCTAAGATTTTATTCTCACGGTTGTAGTTACACACTTCAAGGTACCCATCAAGAAATGAAAATTTGGTAAAAGCAATGATCATTTTGGGGCAAACACTCTAACTGTTTGAGACTATGAAGTTCACACCACCCCCAAAGACCCTGGTTCATCCAAAATGGTACCTGTGAACAACAAAGTGCGAGTCTTGGTGCAAGAAAGTGGGGCTATGGATGCTGAAATTGAAATACTAAAGAAGAGGTTGGTAGGAGTAGAAACTGAAGGAGATGTTCTCAAAGCTGAGCTTGCAAAGGAGAAGGATAAGAATGATATCATTCCTCAGGATATGTTGAAACTGCTTCAAGCCAAGAACCAAGAACCTGGTCATTCCCAGCCGTAAGACATCCTAGCCTAGTTAGACCAACCAATGACTTGGATGGGGATTTTTTTCTTTTGCTCATGATCCAATATTTTTCTTTTTCTTTATGCTTTGTGGATGACTCGTATCAATGATAATCAATTGTTTTTGTGCTATAACTGTTTGTTGATGCTTCTTAGATAGATCAGCCAAAAGCGTCCGAACTATGATGTATACATTCCTAACACATATTCCTAATTTGGTAGGTTAATATCATTAGATTGATAGATGCTGCTTGATTCCATGTTTTCATTTGAAGTAGCCCTAGTGGCCATGAATAATTTCTATTAAAATATGGTTATCTAATATAATTAAGTAACTTTTATGCCAAAATGAGGAAATTAGGTTGTTATTTTACTTTGGATTGTGAAGTTTTTAACCTAATGAATCTGGTCCTTCATGATTTGTGACTTTAAAATTGAAAGTATTCTAACACTGTATTGATGTTAAGCTAAGTTGAAATAGTGCATCTGCTTATGAAGAGCACAAAGTTTGTCATCATTAAAAAAGGGGAATTATCTGGCCCAAATGAAGTTTGTTTTAATATTGACAAAGGAACTCAAGCATGAACCAGGTCCGTACACAGTACACACAAACACGTGCAGATTCAAACATAAGGGATGCACGTGAATGAGATAAGCCTAAGTTGTTATAACTGATATCTCCTGATCGAAAAGGTTGCATAAGTGATAAGGAGAAACTCTTTATTCGAAGAGAACATTATCCAAAATATGAGAAGGGTTAGAAATTGAAGATAACTAGAACATTTCCACCAAGGAAGAGTATATCGTTGGAACTCTAGTTATTTCATATTTTACTAACTCTATAAATTACATAATGTTCTCACTTTATAGGCACGCACAAAAGCTGAAGTTAAACATGAGTTGTGAGCAAAATAGCAAGGCATTTTGCAAGCAATTTTTGTGTGATTCAAGTGTGCGAACCTACATGAACCAGATAGAAGAACCAGTTCCAAGTGTTTGTCTTTTATTCTAGTTTCATTATAGTAGGTATTTTCAAATTGTACCTTTTAGCTTTATCTAGAAATAATTATATTAGGTACTCTGAGTATTCAAGTAAGAGTTAACTTGAAGTTGTCGCAACAGTTAGAGGCTGGTTGCCACAACGGATTAGAGGTAATCCTTGCGTTTACAAAGAATTATATAAATATTGTTTTGGCTCAGTGATATAGTGAAGTATTGAGGAAAATCCTACTGAGCAGTAGGTCGTATTTTTCACCTTTTGAGCTGGGTGTTTTCCCGATAAAATACTTGTGTTCTTTACTTTCCGCATTTATTATTTTCTCAATCGTAGTATAAGAAACATATAGAAGAACCAAGTCTTTCTATAATCTGTGCACGCGTAAATTAGATACCACACAAATAATTCCGCCCCTCTTGTGTGGCATTTGAAGTATAAAATATCACTTGGTAATACTTTGATTTTACTTTGTACATGTTGAATACAAAGTCTTGCTGTTTACCAATAGGGATGGTAGTGGGGCGGGGCGGTGTGAAGTGGATTTTGCTTAACCCGCAAGAATTTCAACCCGCCCCGCCCCCATAGTTATTTTTTCTATTTACAACCCTCCCCGCTTAAATTTTCTCCTATTATTTTTCTTTTTTGTTTTTTATATTTTCTGACAAATTAGTTTGACATTTTATTATTATTTCTAAGTGATGAGTTTAATATTATTCAAGCACTTATGTTTTTGTTTTGTCCTCAGTGAAATTGTACATTGTCCATGAAATAAGAGAAACAAGATTCTATCAGCTAATTAGACAGTTGCTATACGCATAATATTTTGTTTTTTCAGTTCGTTCTTCCTCAATTAGGAATCTTTAATTAGTGGAGAGAAAAAAACTTGCAAATAGGTACATGAGGATTAAAGGGAATGGAGCAGTTCTACTATTTCTGAACCCATAAACCACAGTCAATTGATTATCTTAAGAGGACATAATTATATAAGACAAAATTAAGATAGAGCTGGAACAAAACAGATTTTAGAAATACAAACTATCCGATCCCTTCTAACAGTTAGTAACAATGTTTCTCGATATGAACATTGTTGAATAGTAACCATTATATTATTTTTAATACCAAAAATATTAAAATATATATACTTACAAGATGCAAAATAAGAATATTTTCTTTGGATAGAAAGCTAAAATAATATTGCTAGCTGAAAAAAATGTAAAGTAGCAGTTGAACCCGCATTCAACCCGCATCAAACCCGCCCTGCCTCGCTTTTAAAAAATTAAAATGCTTTCAATCCGCCCTGTCATGTACTAAAGAAAACCTGCCTAGCATCCGTCCCGCCTGCCATCCCTATTTACCAGCATATTATCCCGAATATTTAAGTTGCCGTTGTAGATATGTATTCCATATAATTGTTTGTTTGTTCTTTCAAGTTAACTCCCGTGTTACTTTTTCAATTTATACTCACATCATACAAAACTTTAGTTTTAGTCCTTTCTCTCTGCTAACTCAGTTTTTATTCTAATTTTTCTTCTTTTTTCCTGTGTATTATTCCACCTTTCTTTTGGTCCTCATCTCAGATTCTCAATCAGTGACAAATATAAGTAATTAATTACTAGTTGTTATTTTGGTGAAAGTCAATGGCTTTTGACACGATGAAGAAAGGATTAAGCAGAGGAAATCAGCAACAGTAAGAAGAAAAATTATTCTGAATATCTAGAAGGACAATTAATGAACATTAAATAGTAACAACAACAACAACTACAACTACATCGTATAATCCTACAGAGTGGGGTCTGGGAACATCAAATAGTAACATTGAAATTAATGTGTTTATTACATTCACAAAAATGAAATATGTTGTCATATAGTATATGTTATTCCTAATTACTTACACGTATGATTCTTCTCCAACAAAAATGAATCCCCATGCAATATAATATGCATAAATAGGTATAGGGTTGAGAAGTAGGAAAATGGTAAAATTATTTGCCACCAAGACCAAGGTAGAAAGGTGCATTAGTTCCAGGCAACCACTCATTACCTCTAAGCCAAGCCCCAACAGTGTATTTAGTTGCTTCTTGTGGGCTAAGGACCTTGAAATTCTTGAAAAGTTTGTTCCTAAGGTTAGTAGCAGCACCAGGTCCTCTGTTTGCAAATTCATAGACTAAACATGTTTCATGGAATGGCTCTTTGCCCCATTTCATATATCCTTCTGGCCTAATGAAATCACCAATCTCGTTTTCTATGAACACATTGGTGGATAATTGCTTCCATGGGCGGGTCAAGTAAGATTCTACCGTGAACCTCACTGGGAAGAGTTCTTTGTCTGGTACTATCCTGCAGTTTTGCAATACCAATCCAGTGATTTCACTCGGCAATTCCCTTCCGTCAGCTGTGATTGTGTTCTGCTGTTTCAGTCCACACTTCTTCACAATGATCTCACTGTTCTGGATCACAGCTGACCCCATTCCAAATATGAAATCCACTGTACCAGAGATGACACAGTTGCGGTAGAACTGGCGATGGGATTGATAGTACAGGGTGTCTTGAAATCCTTCCATGCTGCAGTCGAATACCGCCGCCCTATCTCCGTTGATTCTAAGTGCCACCGCTTGTTCCCCTGCTGGACCCGCTGTGTTGCGGAAGGTAATTCCTCTCGCTATGAACCCCTCGCTCTCAACAGCTGCAATATAATATATACAACTTAAACTCTTTAATTCGTTAAATGCATGCATGCATGCATGGTTTTAATTTCCAATGGGAGTATGTATATATATATGTACTTACCGACTGTAGCACTTTTGGAGGTGGTGTATTTCCCTATTTTTACATTTTTGTCACAAGTGATGATAGATTTTCCTGCGCCATCACCATACATAAACACGTTTGGTTGTTTCTTATCGATAAGGACTTGTTCGTTATAAATGCCGGCCTTGACATAGATAATGTATCTGCCTTGGTGGTTTGGTGGGTACGCTCTGACTGCATCAGTGACGGTTATAAATTTGCCGCTGCCATCCTTAGCAACTACTGCGTGAGGAGTAATTGGGCCGGGACCAATTGGCTGAGGAAGTAATGGAGCAACCCCAGCAGCACCACCATGTCTTTTTCCTTTCCCTTTTCCGGATTTTGCCAATAGCTTACGGTCAGCAACGGGGAACCATGTTGGGTAACCATCCTGATCGATCTTGTTCGCCTCAAGGAGACGACGATTAGGTGAGTTGCTGTCGCTGCTGTTGATAAGATTATCAGGAATTTTAATGTTGAAGGATTGGAAGAGGTCTGAAATCTTGGCTACAATGTTTAGTGCATTGTTTGTGAGTTGTGTGGCATTAACAACACCATTTTGAATAGTAGTTTTTAACTCGGGCTTGTCGATGGCATCAACACATATGCTTTGGTAGGAGTACACGGCACTGAGCCAGTTTAACAGATCATATGTATATTTATTTAGTGATTCAGTATCGGTCTTTCCAACCAAGCTGAGCGCGTCCTCAAGTTCTTCCACAGCTCTTTGCAACAACTCCTTGCAATCCTCTATTGCCATATGATTGTAAGGATCGCTGTCTTTGTTCACAGAAGTCTTTCCAGCTTCCTGCAGTCCTTTCTTCACTTCTTCCACTGTACTTTGGAAGGCTGCCATTATATAGTCATTAATTGTAGCTGTATCGTTTTTGGCTACAGATTCAAGACTCTTGGCACATGAGTCTTTAAATTCAGCTGCTTGACAAAATTCATGCACTTTCTTCATTTGGACTTTGGTGGTTTGATCTTCTTTGTGATTCCCATTTTGGTGTACAACCACCACAACTCCTATTATCACACCAACTAGAAGAATCAAGGATACTAACGAAACCACTATTTTCCCCACCATCTTTTCTCTTCTTTAATTTTTCTTGTTATTTGTTTTTTTTCACATATGTATAATTTCTTTCCCTCTTTCCTATAGCATAATAATGTAGAAGGAAAAAAGGAAAGATGATAGTAATAAACAACTCGAGGTTACTCCTCTCGTTGGTGTTTATTAGGTTTTATCCAAAGAGAAGATGGATGATTGAATTGACATGGTAAGAGAAGCTTTATATATGGCTTAAGAGAGAGAGAGTTGTAACCTTAATTTGCATGGCAATCCGACCATTTAGCAGACAATTGTTTGACATCAGTAACTGATCAATGCAGATGAGTTGTTTTGGATGGGAGGAATTGTTCGTTTTCCTTAGTCAAGGAATTAGAGAAGGACCAAGTGAGAATTCAGTGTTACACCATTAAAATATAACTACTTAATTGTCAATTCTCAACAATATATATGGATAATATATTCTCTCTACCTTTGACAAATGTTCTCCTTTATTCCTTTCATTTTTTAATGTAATTTTATTTGAAAAGAATTATCAACATTTAACCATAAGCAATTGCTATTAACATATACTCATTACATCATAAGCTGTATTCAAACCTTAATATATTCTCGTTTAAAGGTAAAGACCTAGCTACTCCGATCCCTACTGTTGTTAACTCATCCAAACGTGGATCGCTGAGCTGATAAAAACAAGAAGGATTTTATTACTATACAATTTTTTAACACAGCCACTATATTTAGAATTAAGAATAAAAAAATTTGGTGGAAAAATATTTAAACATATTGTATACGTACCAACGCTTAAATCTTGAAAATAAGGCAGATTACCTATTACAACAAACAAATATGACATGGTGGTGTAAAAATTCCTTACACTAACAATATATATAACTTAAACGCTAATATATATGGTTACACCTCTAAGTTTAAAAGCGTATCTGTACGATAGACACCAACTTGTTAATTTTCTTCCATTAAATCCACAGGCCCTCCCTACTATATTTTTTGTTCAATATGTTAACTTTTATTCTCTTCATTTTTGCTCTTCCTTGTTGCTCCGCTTTCTTTTCTCTTCTTCTGCTGCTGAAAGAATATAATACTTTCTTCATTACTTATTTCTATGAGTAAGTATCCAGCAGTAGTAGTGTACTGCATGTAAATGAAAAAAAGAGTTCGGGTGAGGATTCCGTTCCCAGATAAGTTAGAATAAAACCTTTCTAATGTATAATAATCATAAAAAGTTGAGACACACTTATCTTTTCTATTTCTGTACTTTGTTTCAAAAAGCCAAAAGAACTTATTATGTAACTCAAATGGTACTAATTATTCTGTTAATAATCGTGGAAAGTCAATGTAATACATTCAATTTGAAATGGAGAAAACATTAATATTTTACATTCATTTCAAATCTATTGAGAGACTTTAATTTCTAACATGATCTTTCATTAGAATTATTAATTAAAATTCTTCTCCACAATTTTGTTTAATAATTCATTCACATGTTTCACTATTAAACTCTTGAAACTTAGAATTGAAGGCACAAGTAGGATAACTTTTGATGAGAGTAGAGAATTTGATACGTATCCATTAATTAAGCAATAGACTTATTGCTTCTTTACAAAGTTTGGTGTTGCATCCTGAAGTAAAATACACTAGCTAGGTCTTGGCCTAACCAAAATACATTTCATTTATTTCTTAATGAAGCTTTTTGAGACATCTCTATATTACCGAGTGTATACGGGTAAAGCCGAAGCTAATGAGCATCCGGATTTCTCGGCGGGCAATTAAAGTAGGGAAATGATTGCAAGGAATCAGAATCGAAGCGAGAAGCCACTCGTATCAAGGCCCGTGCAAATCACCTGCCCTCGAAGTCCTTGGAGCTATCGAGAACACGCCCCTCGGATCCGGTTCGAGTTCCAAGACCTTAGAGAGCATTACTCAATGACCACCAACGATTAACAAAAGGCCTTGATATCCGCGTCCAACCGGATATCACGGTGTAAATCTCTGCCCGTATCGACAACAGATATGTGATTAGTGAAAAGAAATTTTTTTACCTTTCATAGAATTGTACTTAAAGTAAAACTCCCCTACAACATAAAGAGGGAGGTGATTATTCAGTAGGGATATTGTAACATGCATATCATGGCAATATACATTTGTTTTCTCTTCTTCTAGAGATTATTCAATAGGGACATTGTAACATGCATAACATGTCAATGCCATTAATAAAGAATAATGGTGGAACAGCAAAATAGAAAGCATATTGGCATGGTCTGGTTATAAACAGAAAAGGGCTTGGGAAGAATCTCGAGGGTCCCACATTTTGTTCGTCTTTATTACATGTACCCCATCACCTCTATTATCCGGGAAAGGGTTGTTGTAGATATTGGGTACGCCTTCCTTCGCCTCTTTGAACTTGTTGCCGATTATCGCCTGGATATTATATTTCAATGTTTGGCACTCATCAGTGGTGTGTCACTTCATACCGGAATGGTAAGCACAAGTTTTATTTGGATTGACCCATTGGGATTTATTCTCTAATGCCACAATAGGAACAGAAGTGACGTAACTTGCGTGTTTCAACCTCACATACAGTTGGTCGATGGGTTCAGCAATAGCGGTATATTGTCTGGGTGGCTTGCGGTTAAAGTTGGGCCTTGATCTTGGATAATTTTGGCGAGTCGGATGTGATTGGAAATGAGATGGTTGGGAGTTATAGGTATGATAGACAGTGGCTAGTTAGGAATATCTAGGAGATGGTGGTTGATATGTAGGTGGTGGTGCTTGGTATGTGGGTGAAGGTGTTTGATAGATAAGTGGAGTTTTGGGCCTTGAGCCACCATCGAATGCCCCAACATCTTTTTCTTTGACATGCCACATGATTGCAATGCCTTATTTATGGCCTGTAATGTCTCAAAATTTATTAACATCCCACTTTTGATACTTTCAGAGATTCTTTCCCCAAGTTTGATGATATCAAAGAATTTATAAACATCAATCTTTCATAATATTTCAAATCTTGCGCTCTGATGAAGAACTTGTTCATCTGTTCCTCGTCCAAAGATGGTCTGACCTTGGCCGTTTCCGACCTCCAAGTTGTAGTATTCTCGCAGAAAATATCGGTAGGTTTCTTCTTGCGGTTTTGAATATAGAAAATGTATTGGAAAAAAGTTAAATTTATATTAAAAATAATGTGACATGACACGTAGATTGATCAAATGGTCAAAGCATAACAATTGAGAAAAAGGCACGGAAGATGACAGATACAAGAAGAGGAAGTTAAACAGGCACGAGAAGCAGTTTAGGCACGACACTCGTATCAATTCAAGTCATTTAAAGCCAACGGATTGAAGGGCATTAAAGACATGGATCTGAAGACAAAAGGAGTCCAAATTCTGTATTAAATACCTGATACGTTAGAAAATTTGTATTTAATGGGAATAATTGTGTAATGGCTTATTTAATATAATTTATTTCTCATAATTGACGCATTAAAGCTTAGGTTACATTCCTTTACCTAGAATCAACTATAAAAGGAAGAAGTCCCATTATTTGTAAGGACACGAAAAATTATTGGCATCATACTGAAATATAACATTGTTTATTGCTTTATTTTTATTCTTAGAAATCTTATTATTTTTTAGTTTCTTGATTATCAGTAACCCGATTTTTCATCTTAAATTCTTGTTTTGATCAAAATACTATTTTTTTGGTTAAATAGAATACATCTAGTGCATTTTTTATATTGAACCTGACTCGGTCCATGAAATCAGACGCCATACTTACCAAATTGGACCACTTCTTGGGATCCTGGATGATGTACTAGGATAAAGCATCTCCAGTAAGACTCTTCATAAAGATTTTCATTCAAATTGTCATCCTTTTCGACCCCGAAAAGCTTGCCACAATAGGTCCTCAGATGAACCCTAGGATCACATGTACCGTCAAACATCTCAAACTTGGGAGTATTGTACCCCTCGATAGTTCTACATCTGGTTGAATGCATAGGTCTTCATAATTCAAAACTTCTATCCTTTACTGTCTTCGACACCCTGAACCCGACTTGTTAATTTTTTGAGTTCTTATACCATATTTTTGATGAGCATGTCCTTCTCAGATAATTTTGGTGTATAGGAAGTTGGTTGAGTAGAGTGAGGTACGATTTCCACATATATAGGGTTGCTTTGATGAGTGCTAGGGACTTAGGTGTAGTGTTGGTCATTGGTAGAGTTTTGAGGATTAGGAATCGGTTGTGGTGTGTTCTGGGGAGTGTGGTAAATGGTGGTTGGTGGGTACTGGATTGGTTGATAGTGGTGTTGTGGCGGAGTTGGGACCGGTAAAGAATTGAGATTTTAAGGTGGGGTAGCATATTGATGTAGTGCAAGAGGGTTGTCACACCTCCTTTTTACGCTACACGCGAGGGCGCGAAGGTAAAGGGAGTTTTTCCAATTAAAGAACAATCGAAATGAGATTTATTTAATTAATTCAGAGTCGCCACTTGGGAGATATATGGTGTTCTAAGTCACCGGTTGAATCCCGAATAGAGGAAAAGAATGACTCTGTTTAATAGTCCGCAAACCAAAAATCCGGATAAGGAATTCTGTTAACCAGGGAGAAGGTGTTAGGCATTCTCGAGTTCCGTGGTTCTAGCACGGTCGCTCAACTATTATATTTGGCTTAAATTATCTGATTTTTAATACATGTTTTTGCCTATATGTTTTTGACTTTGAACCGATTTTGTTATTATTCTAATGAGAATTGCACCATCGTGAAAACACATCTCAAACCACTTCACATCAATGTACCCGTGGTTATTGACATATTTCAACTCCGTTGAGATTTAGATATGGGTCACATAAATGTGCGCCCAAATTTAAGAAGGTAGAATTATTAACACGCGCTTAAAGAGTCTAACGCATAATTATTTGGGGAAGATCGTGCAATTCGCTAAACAGCCAATCCCGAAGTCTATGTATTTTTAATATATACATTCATGAGGGCCCTGCAGTTTGTGTATTTTGTTTGGCGAGGCTCATCACATTTTTTATTTAAATGACGACCTAAAGTGACTACGGTTTTTCTATTCATTATCTGTCTCTAAAAGAGCTAATTAATTTACATTTATAAATTGGGCCTCGAATTCAAGTCCGGATTCAAATAAAAGGGGAAACCCTTTTAACTTGAACCCGCTACCTAATTCGAAAGACTAAATTTATATTGCAAATTAATTACCATATTCCTAATATAATTTTTAAGGGATTTTATTTGGCATGATATGCTTCAATTTATTTGCATACAACTATTTCTATACTCTCGAAAACTTACAAGCTAATCACAATTTCACGGGTCTCCTAATATTGTCTTAATTAAACAACGGAAGGTAGAACTTTAAAAACTTAATCCAATTGTATAAATAAGGATTCCCTGGCAAATATAACACTGTAATAAAGGTAATACATTCCACCAAAATCACCATGTTTAGAAATATAAATGATAATGCCAGTTAATTATTATCTTGAAATCGACAAAACCAAGCTTCGCGACAAATGCAATGACTATTCAATTTTTTGAATATTCAAAAGCAACACATTGCTATCTATATCTTATAAAGTGAAACTAAGCTTCCTACCTGTCCGTAACTTGAAGAAACCATAAAATGTTAATACGAGCTTTCTTATTTATCGAACAACAAAATTATATTAGTACAAACTTCCAGACATAAAAATGACGAGATGTACCACGAAGAGTAATATGCTCTGTTTCCATTAACAAAACTATTCAAATTACAGTCCCACAGTAGAACTTAAGCCTCAATTTCATTTCATTTGTTAATAGAGGAAGCCACAACAACACAGTCTCAGAAATGTGTACCTGGAATTCGATAATAGAAATGAAGAAAGGAGAGATCAGTAACAGCTTGACAGTAATCCAACAGCAACACAATAAGATTCCAAAAGCTCAAAAACCAGTTTTAAAACCAGTGTAGACTTCGACCAAAACCCAGAAATTAAGGGAAGCCAATCCAACAAAACTTGAGACCAAACAAAACTAGAGTAAACCAAGATAATTCAATAACACCACAAATTCATTGGGATAAAACCAGAAAAGCACTGCTAGAATATCAATGAAACAGTAACTACTCAAAACTGATTTTTTAAAGTTATCTCCAAACTATCTTAAGACTGATCTAGTGAACTCAAATCAGAACAAAAAATGAAATCAATAAAGCAGAAAGAGAGCTTCAAAGAAATAGTGATCTTTTCAATATTCCTCTTTTGAATTTTTAAACTCTCAAAATCCCCTAAACTCTTAAACTCCTATTCTCCTCCTTTCTTCTCAGAATCTCCTCCTTGAACTCTCTCCCAGATTGTATCTCCCCTCCTTAAACTCTCCTATTATGTTCCTCCCCTTTTTTTGTTACCAGTGTGTCCTATTTAAAGAATAAAATCAACTTATTTTTTATTCAAAATCTTCATTTTTCAGCTGTATATTCTCCCTTTAGCACATGTATCTCTCTTTGCCCTTTTCATTCCCTCCCATGTTATTCTACTTTAGTTGGTCTAAGTAAACAAATCTCCAGAGTTCAAAAATGCAGTGAATATCCTACTGTAAAGTAGGTTCCACTGTCATTTTCATGTGCATTTTCAGCCTTTAATATTAAACTAGACTGTTTTCTGACTTTCCCTTACTTAGTGTCATTGCCAGGATGTATTGGCACTATGGTCTGCCCTAATGGTTCAACACATGCTCAAGGGTGGCAGTCCACTAAGCTCTGAAATTCCTATTTAAATTGCAGCTAAATTTGACTCAGCTATAATCAATTCAGATTTCTAAACTTAGCCATAAACAAATTAAATTTCAATTCAATTGATGATTCGGACCAATCTAGGCAGTATTGACAACAAACTGTCACCTTGTTCTGACCAAACAAACATATACAACCAATCGACGACATTCGTTAAATCAATTACGAAATATATAATTGATAACGAATAATCGACAAACAAATTCATGGTTCATATTTTATAAGCAGACTCAGGGGATCAAGATATACGTACTAATTACTAGACGACCTTAAATGAATTAGGCGCACAATTCATTACAATTAACAAATAACAGAAATAATCGACCAAATAAAAGGTCCACTGAAGATGACCAGAATAAGTTGAAAGAAAGAAAAGCAAACAAAACATGTAAACAGATAAAAATATGAATATAGAACGGAAGAAAAAGAAATAAGTACCTCAGAATTCAAACGACCCAAGCTCGAACTTGGATTGACAGTCTTGAGGTCGAACAGACTCTAATCGAAGTGTTCTCAACAGAGAACACCTCGATTAAAGCCGATTAGACCCCGAGCCCCTTAATTAATTGGGTAGATTTTACCATCTAGCGTTCTAGGTTTCTTGGTCCGATTTGGGGCTAGAAAGGTTCTAGAAAGATTCGAACAGAGCCAAGTGTGTTTCGGGTATGAGGGAGGTCAGAGGAGTGTCCAGCGTGAGTTTAAAGTGAATTGGGATACGTTTCCATTTAGCTCGAACCTTCAAGTGAAGATTCGAAAAGATGAGGGAACATTTGAGCCAAACGAGTGTTAGAATCGTGTTCAGGGTGGTTGAGTGGCTTAGGGGTGTAATTTGGTGGACAACAGCGTTGTTGCCGTCGAATTTAGAGCGGAGGAATAATATGGCGGCTAGGGATCCGCCCTAGGTTGTCTCTGAGTGAGAGAGACGAAGATTAGTGATGAGGGGTGTTTGGAAAAATGAGATGGGAAACGGGGTTTGGGGGGTCTTTAGTTAGGTTAAATGTAAGAATTAATCTCAGTCGTTGGATCACGAGAATCCAACGACCAAGATCAATCTTTTAATAAAACGACATCATTTTGGGGCGATAGGGCTGGGGCAGACCGGGTTTCCGGGTTTGGGCTGGACTGGGGTAGAAAATGGTTTGGGCTTGGATTTTTATTTTAAAGCTGGTCCAATTCCAATTTCTTTTCTTTTTTTTAGTAATTTTCTTTTATTTTCTTCCTAGTTTATAACATTGAAATCCTAGATTAAATTACACAAATCAAATTAACTTCAACTAATAATTAACACACAAAATATACAAAATTTAAAATAAAATCACATAATGTTGACATTAAATACTAAAATACAAAATTACATATTTTTGTGATTTTTTCATTTTCGTAAAATAAATTTAAACACTTCTAAGTGCGGAATTATATCCTAAAAATATAAATGCAACATTTGTATTTTTTTATTGATTTAAACAAATAGTCGTGGACACACCAACGCAAACAATAAGAGAAAAAAATAACATAAAATCCACAAATATTGCCAACAACACAAAACTCTTTTATTTTGAATTATTGGGAGTAATTCTCATATAGGGCAAAAATCACGTGCTCACAGCTTCCCCTCTTTGCGCGGAAACATGAAGAGTTTTCGTGCAAAGATTAGTGAGCGGATACGAGCGATTTTTGCCTGCTTGAGCACTCCGTGTGAAGCATTTTTTGGAAAAAGTTTGATCGAGCCTTTGCTTCGGCAGACCTCCTACATATCCTAGGTTAAACAGGAATCAGGTCAATGTAGTTCGGAGAGTTTTGGTAGCAGGGACTACCGTGGAACTGTGGTTTTATTGTCACCGTTGTTGCTGCTGTTATCACTGCTTACTGATCTCCTTATTACACCGTGCTAAAAATAAAACAAGAAGCTAGGCTAGCCTACAGATCACATGATCCTATCTATCTTCAACTTGTTTTTGCCGCCTTGCTTTCTTGTTGGCTTGTGTTTCCTCCGGTGCTTCTTTATCTTGAAAATTTGGGGATGACACTGACCTTCTGCCTTTCCGAATAGCAGTTTTCATCATTTTGCTCAATCCACTGGGGATACGGCTTCCTTTATCGACCTTTTTTTATGCTTCCTCGGAATGCGGCTTTCTTTATCAAATCTGTTGTGCTGGGGACAACCAAGGCTCGAAGGTCGATTCTCTCAAGATTCATCTTATCTTCTTTGACTCATGCACTTGAATTCACGCTAGGAACTCTTGTCGTAACCTTCTGCTATATGGTGGCTACTGGTTTCATGACCTGCAATGTAAAGACTGAAAAACATTCCTCTTGCTATACAGGTGGGCGCCTATTTTTATTAGCAACTTTTGAAATGCATTCTGACAATAATTTATGAAATATGTGTATGACAATGTTTATGCAAGAACGACCACTCGGGTCGGAATAAAGCGAACGTAAAATATCTTATTCGAAGGCGGATAAACCTAAAAATATCCTATTCAAGGGCGGATAGTCCCATCGTATCCTATTCGAGGGCGGATAGTCCCATCTTATCCTATTCGAGGGCGAATACTCCCATCGTATCCTATTCGAGGGCGGATAGTCCCATCATATCCTATTCGAGGGCGAATACTCCCATCCTATCCTATTCGAGGGCGGATAGTCCCATCGTATCCTATTCGAGGGCGAATACTCTTATCCTATCCTATTCGAGGGCGGATAGTCCCATCGTATCCTATTCAAGGGCGAATACTCCCATCCTATCCTATTTCGAGGGCGGATAGTCTCATCGTATCCTATTCGAGTGCGGATACTCCCATCGTATCCTTTTCTAGGGCGGATACTCCCATCGTATCCTATTCGAGGGCGGATACTCCCATCGTATCCTATTCGAGGGCGGATACTCCCATCATATCCTATTCGAGGGCGGATAAACCCATCATATCCTATTCGAGGGTGGATACTCCCATCGTATCCTATTCGAGGGAAGATACTCCCACGTATCGTATATGAGGGCGGATACTCCCATCGTATCCTATTCAAGGGCAGATACTCCCAACATATCCTATTCGAGGGCGGATAAACCCATCGTATCCTATTCGATGGCGGATACTCCCATTGTATCTTATTCGAGGGCGGATACTCCCATCGTATCCTATTCGAGGGCGAATACTCCCATCGTATCCTATTCGAGGGCGGATACTCCCATTGTATCCTATTCGAGGGCGGATACTCCCATCGTATCCTATTCGAGGGCGAATACTCCTATCGTATCCTATTCGAGGGTGGATACTCCCATCGTATCCTATTTGAAGGCGGATACTCCCATCGTATCCTATTCGAGGGCGGATACTCCCATCATATCCTATTCTAGGGCGGATACTCCCATCGTATCCTATTCGAGGGTGGATAAACCCATCGTATCCTATTCGAGGGCGGATACTCCCATCATATCCTATTCTAGGGCGGATACTCCCATCATATCCTATTCGAGGGCGGATACTCCCATCGTATCCTATTCGAGGGTGGATAAACCCATGTATCCTATTCGAGGGCGGATACTCCCATCGTATACTATTCGAGGGCGGATACTCCCATCCTATCCTATTCGAGGGCGGATACTCCCATCGTATCCTATTCGAGGGCGGATACTCCCATCGTATCCTATTCGAGGGAGGATACTCCCATCGTATCCTATTCGAGGGCGGATACTCCCATCGTATCCTATTCGAGGGCGGATACTCCCATCGTATCCTATTCGAGGGCGGATACTCCCATCGTATCCTATTCGAGGGTGGATACTCCTATCGTATTCTATTCGAGGGCGAATATTCCCATGATATCCATGTTTGAGGGTGAACAAACCTGAGACGTCCTGTTTGAAGGTGGAAAAACCTGAAACATCCTATTTGAAGGTGGAAAAACCTGATACGTCATCTTGAATTGTCTTCCCCGTTTCTCCGAGAAAATTTTCAAGAACGGCAGAAAATTTTTTGCCCCAGTTTTTGTGTTCTGCCTTGTGGCATGACTTTCTGCTATCAATAGCACTTTCTTTCCATGTTTCAAATCAAAGAAAATTTGTCAGTTTAAAATATTGTGAGTGGTTGTGCCACTCATGTGGGGTGGTTTTTCCTTTTCCCCTTTCCCTCGCTCGGGGTTCCCAAAACCTGTTGGGGAATGATTTCATTTGCTGGAGATGATATTCCCGTTGGGGATGGTTTTTCCATTTATCCCTTCCTCGTTCTGTGTTTTCTCAACTCGCTGGGGGTTATTTCGTTGAAGAAATTTCCTTTCTTCCTTTACCACTCTATGTTGTCCGACCACCTCGGAACTTGCTAAAGATAACATTGCTGGGGGATTTTTATTTTCTCAAAATTGGTGTTTCACGCTTTTGAAGGCTGTTGGAGATGACACTGGTTCGAAAACCACTTCCCTTAAGGCTTGTCTTATCTTCCTTCTTCCCCAAGTGGGACTTGACTTCCAGAAAATTTTCAAAGTGAAAAAATAATTTTCTGCCCCAGTTTAATAATCTTCTTTGCACCACACTTCTCCGCCATCAATGGCATTTCCTTGCCTTGCATAATAATTGGAAAGCTGGTGGCAAGTTTTGAAGTCATTTCTTACTTGTTTTGACCAGACAGACTTTGATGGGGAATTTTTGATAAAAGGAGAAAGATAAAATAAACAAATTAGAAGACAAAGGAAAAAATGAATCTTTAACAAGAAATAACTATAAAAACTTATCAAACGCGGATACCAACTCTACTGGTCATGACATGCATATATGGCCTATCCTCCATCGTTAATCGCCTTTCACAATTTCTGTCATCTGATTATCACATTTATTCGACTTGTAGTGCTCGAAGGGTTTTCACTTTCAAGCCTCTCTCGTTTTGGTTTTCTCTCAGATTTCATCACCTTATGGTGCCTGTGAAGGTTTTCACCGGTAAGACTCTCTCATTTGTATTACTTTTAGCTGGGGATTGGGGTGTCACTGCTACCACTCTCTCGTATTTCTTTTTTGCTGGGAATCAGAGTCTTTTCTGCTGGGAATCAGAGTGTTATATTCTGATGATACACTCATATTTGCTTGACTTGGCCTCTTTTGAAGACAGATTGGCAGGTCTTTCTTTGGACCGTAATGTGGGATTTGGATAGGGCTAGAAAGAAAGGGTATTAAAGGCTCAAAACAAATCAATTCTGGGTTCAAAATTTACAACCTTCGGACCTAAATTTATTTATAATAAACACAATTTTTCTTTGCCCCAGTTCTTGACTTGGGGATTTTTTATTTCTTTATTTACACTACGATCGAGCTGTGAAGCGCCTACGTATCTTCTTTGAGGAATCAGGTCAAACGTAGTTCCCAATTCCTTGTTTTTCAAGTTTCTCTTTTTCATTCATTTTTCTTTTTCTGTTCTTTTCTTTATCTCTTTTTGTTATTTTCTTTTTCTTTTCTATTTCTTTATCCCTTTATTCTCTCGTCTTTCAAGTTTGTGTTTCTAGTCTTTGCAACTAATTCTGAAGTAGGGGTATGAAAGAAAACACATAAGGCTCAAAGGGTTAACGAAGGATAAAGTGTTTAGATAGCAGAACAAAATGCCTTCGTCATTCCAATCTTCAAAACATGCCAAGTGCAAACAACATATTCACGACATCTTCTGGTTGTGCCAGGATTGATAACCATATCTGCCCATTCGCCTTTTCATTTGTCATTTTAAAGCATTGTTGGACGACACTCTCATTTCAGTATCACGAGTGACCCCTATGTCAACATGGCTAATCTGTCTTTAAGGCTTTCTTTGTGTTTTACATGCCCCAGTTTCTCATGACTTGGGTTCCAAATAATCTCAAGCTGCTCTTATTTCCTTTAAATATCTCGATCGCTTCCCGATGGTTTTTTTGTGATTAACTTTTAAGATTAGTTCCACCTTACGCGTGCATGCCATGTCACTAGAATTGACAGGAAAAGGGGACTATAAAGAGGAAAGACTTAAAACAATGACTAGAAATAACGGAAGACAAAGAATTACATTAGACTGTGAAATAGTTCGAACAACACGACAAACATAATAAACTGGGGTAAGACCCTGTGAAAAAACCTAGACAACACTAAACGAGATACTACAAAAATAGGAAAACAAGACAAATAAAATGATAGAAGGGTTTGTGTTACAAGACAATGTCCAGATTACAACCCTGAAATAATCTGGACGATAGAAATGACAACAAAATAAACCACCAAAGCTCCTATTTGGATAACACCCAAATGAAGCATATTTCCAATTACCAAGCACAACATCTTTAGCCACTGCCTTCTGCATCAACCATACGGGTGTCGACTGTATCTATATTTTGTACGACAATGTCGCCTGCATTGATAAGCTCCTGAATTGAATTTTTCAGCTTCCAACATTTTTCTGTGTCATGCCCCGGGGCGTTTGAGCAATATGTGCACATTTGAGAAAACTCACAGCTTTTTGACCGATGATTTGGTATTTTTATCTGGATTGGTTTCAGCATGCCTAGTTGCTTCAACTTCTGGAACAAACTGGCATACGATTCTCCCAAAGGGGTGAAAGCCTTTTCTCGTTTCAGCAACCTCTCCTTCTTAAATGTTTCATTTGGCCTGAAACCTGACCCGGGAGGTTTCCGGTAGTCTCGTGGGTGTGGATAGTCTTTTTGTAAAGTTGGGTACTTGGAAAGTGAAGTATGATTTTGGGGGTCCTGGGGAGAGTAGTGGTGTTGGGGACGGGAGTAGCATTGGGAAAAAGTAACTGGAGGACGAGTGATGGAGCTACTCGGGTGGCTGAAAAAACTGTGATAGGTGGGTACATATGGAGAGTGTGGTGGATCATTTGGCATTGGGTTCAGTGTATGGGTGAGGATAGAGTCTAGGAAGCTAGGTGGTGGCGGGGGTGGTGCTTTCCCATCCATCCATGCCCGATACATGTCAGCCACATGTTGTCTCAACATTTTGACTTCTTCTACCAACCCATGGTTTCGTTCAACCTGGTGTTGTCGGTCATCGACCCACTCAGCTCTGTGGTTCCCTGTCATTGTCCTTTGTCTCTGTTTAGCATGTAAGAGTTACCACAACCAACCACCTTATTTTTATCAACAATTCAAAACAAAATATGTTAGAAATGGACTCATTTGGTCCCCCTTGTTAACAATTTTTTTTTGATTTTTTTTTTGTGGTCGAATCTTATGGAGATTGCCGACGTATCATGACCTCGCATGAATCAGACCTTGCGTAGTTCGTGTCAATCAAAGGTCAATAGCAATAAAATACTTTTTTTTAAAAAATAAAACAAACTTGATTACAAAGTTTTAAAAACTGACCATACTAACAAACTTTGCCAAAAGAATTTACATACTTGAAAATCAAATACTTTTGTGTCGTTTGCAATTTTTGTGGATTTTAGGTTATTTTCCTTTTACTGTCTGTATTTGTGCGTTCGTGTTTATATGTCTAAAGTAATTAAAAATACAAAAATATATGTTGCACGTGCATTTTGGGATTTAATTGCGCGCTTAGGAATTAATGGAACCATGTTTTGATTTATTTAAAAAAAAAGCAAAATTACATAAATACGTATTTGTTGCACTTGTGTCATTTAATGTATAATTGTGTAAATTGATATTTAGTCCAGAGTGCTAATTATTAGTTAGGAGTTAATTAATATTTTGTAGGTTTCACAATTTTGGAGTTTTGTTCAAATTTGTTAATTAAAAGAAGAAAAGGAAAGGGTTAAAAATCAAAGAAAAACTCGGATTGGGCCCAGATCCTTTAATTAAATCTAAAGCCCAAGCCAACCCACCCTAAAGCTAGCCCAGTCTGCAACAACCGCCCGACCCGACCCCATTTTTGTCAAGGAGTTGATCATGGCCATTGGATTCCTTATCATCCAACGGCCGTGATTAATTGTATCATTTTAACACAACCAAAGACCCCCTAAACCCTTATGCCCGCTTCATTCCACAAACAACTCCCTCATCTCTCTCAGACCTCGTCTCTTAGAGGCGAGGAAACCCTAGCCGCCACCTTTCTCTTTTACCCAAAACCCGGCGGCAACGCCATGGCCGACCGCCAAATTTACACCTTTCGAACACCAGACCACCCTCATGCCAAATCCATGTTCAGTTTCTTGTGAATCATCGCAGAACCCCTCGAATATTAGATCGAAGATGAACACAATATTCTCGAAGATTAAAATTGAGGGCCCGTTTTGAAGGTTTGCAAGTCCAAATAGGTTATATTCATGCGTTCTCGTTTGAGAACACATGATTAGAACATATTTCGACCCAAAACCTAGGGATGTCGAGGATCGCTTCAAGCCAAGTTTGTCATTCATCTCGGGTACTTCCCATTTCCATTCTTGGGATTTTGGTATTTTTCCCATCTGTCCCCTTTCATCATTTTTTTCCATTTTTTTGCTTCATCTCGTTTTTCTCGAATTCATTCTATGCGTTTCTTTTCGGATTAATTTCATGTCCTGTTGAGTAATTGGTTTTGACTCGCTGATTTGATTGTGGGGGTCAATTGTTTAAAATTAGTCAGTTTGTCTATGGGTTTTTCTAAACTGCTCGTATGTTTGCTCGAATTGATTGCGAGTGAACTGGAATCACCTATTGGTCTGTTTTAGTATGTTTGCTTGTGTTTAGTTTCTATATGCTATAGCTAGCACAGTCGATTATTTAGGTGTCGTCGATTAGTTTGATTAAAAGCTAGAAAAGCATGATAAATAGTTCATTTCGGTTCATTCCAGTATGATTATCATTTTGCTGTGATTGTGTGATTGAGATGGACTTGTTTGGTGTGTTTAGTATTCCTCTTTAAACCAAGCTGCTTGACTCATTTGTACATCACCATGTTCTGTATATTTTTTCACCCGAACCACACTTATTGATTCCCTGTTCGATCATTTGTTCTGAGTTGATCAGGATTGGTTCCCAATACGATCAATTCATGCCATCCGATTGATACCAGTTTTTGTTGAGTTAATTTGGACTCCTACTTTGAATCACTATGTGAATTTAAAGGCTAGGAAGTGTCAATTGGTTATAGCTGCCATAGATTCATTTTCAGTGATCGATTGGGAATTAAGGGATTATTAGGATAATTGATTAGATGAACTTGGTGTGCTACTGATGGGTGGGGATTTCAATAGCTTTCAGGGATACTTTCAGCAAGTTTGCAGTAAGTTTAGGGGTAGTTTGGGAATTGCAACTTGCAGAGTTGGTTAATTTGAGTGCTTGTCCACTAAATGCCAATGTAACATTTAACTAATGTATTGTTTAATACTTAATGGATTGGAAAAGCATAGTAGCATAGAAGGGTTAAAAGAAATGATTAAACAACAGGCTAATGGAATTAAAAATAGAGCAAAACACATAATAGTGGGGAGGTAAGAGAATATCATGGGCAAGTTTGTTTTTATAATTGTTTGAGGTATCTTAAGGGGACTGTCAGTGGTTATATAAGTAGACAGTGGCATAAGTAGAGGGACTTTCAGATTCTGAAGATATAGAAAGAGAGACAAGAGAGAGTCCGGAGAAAAAAAAGAACACATAAGATTTTAGGGGTTCCTTCTGATTTTAGAGATTGATTTTAGCATTTTTAAGCCATAGGAACCATAGAAAAATCCCAAAAAAATAATAGTTAATTTTCATATCTGAAATCAATATTTCAGATTCATTTTTTCTTGTATTTTGCCTTCAAATTCATCTTCATAAATCCAAAACAGTAGTATATTCACCATAAATCAATGAAGAACAGTCTTAACGTGAAATTGGGTTTTTGCAACAACTTGAAACATTGAAAATCATCTCCTGGGTTTGCTGTATATTTCACTGCTGCTGTTGAAATACATGGACTGCTGTTGTTGATTGTTTGTTGTTGGAACTTGATTACTGAATCCTGTCTTGCTGTTATATACTAGATCTAATGGATCTATTCAATATTTCAGGTACACATTTGTAATCTCAGGCTTATGGAAATGATTTGAAGTGCTGATCCTTTTCTCTTAATAATATCTTCTGATTTTCGTTAGTTTTCCTTCTATAAATTGCCATTGGTTTAAGAAGTTATGGAATTGGAATGTATTAATGATGGCTTGATAATTGTAAATTATTGTAAGTTAGAAATCGGAACTGTTCGTTAGTTTATTAGCACATATAGGCATTCATTAGTTGATTTTGTATTAGCTGTAATTTCACTTTTATTTAGTACATGTAGGTAATAAAAATCAGTATTCCTCACCTTCTCGCTTTTATTAGTTTAACGTTCAGCATTCCTGTTTTGTTTTGAATAAAGGAAAAGAGTTCATAGCTTCAGCGTATTAACGCCAATCGTCCATGACAATACAATAACTAACTAATTGTGATCAAATATGAAGTAATAGTATGTTTGTGTTTAGGTTAAATCATTAGTAAGAATTAAACAATTAACTTGTCTCTTGCAATTAGCCGAAATCAGTTATATTTTTTTTTACATTGGAAAAACATTTTCACTTTGGTGTCCAGCGATTAGTGATAAACGTTGTTTTCCTATATGTACAGTGCTGGACGCCTATGAGCAACAAGATTAATGGGTTTGGCATAAAGATTTTATAATGGGCCTGGTTGTTGTCATATGGCCCATATCTAGAATACATTAGCTCATTCATTTGGACTGTTAATTACAAGCAATAAAATTCCATTTCAATTTAAAACTAATAGATGAAATAAGTAGAACATATAGACGGGTTAGGATTGGCCTTTAATAAAAGTGAGATGAGTCTCGCCGCACTAAATACACAATTGGGGGGGCCCTCAAATAAAATTGTTATAAAAAGCATAGACTCGGGAAGACCGTTTAGCGAATTTCACGGTCTTTCCCAAAGTTAATAAAGACGATAGACACTTTAGGCGCGTTGGTTAATAATAATACCTTCCTAATCACGGGTGCGCATTTATGTGACCCAAATCTTACTCTCGGCGAAACTGAAATACATTAAAGTCACAGGCGTACTGGTTGCGGTGTGACTCGAAATGTGTTTTCGTGACGTCGCAATTATTCTAAAATTAAAAGCGGAACATTAAAAGCACCTAGTTAAAATATATAAAGAAATCAGATAAAAGCAAAAATTGCAGTTGAGCGACCGTGCTAAAACCACGGAATCCGGGAGTGCCTAACACCTTCTCCCGGGTTAACGTAATTCCTTATCCAGGTTTCTAGTTTCGCAGACTGCATTACAGAGTCATAAATTTCCTCGGTTCGGAATTAAACCGGTGACTTGGGACACCATTATTTTCCCAAGTGGCGACTCTAAGAAATTAAATAAATTGATCCCGTTTCGATTGTCCTTTAATTGGAAAAACTCCCTTGCACCCTCGCGGGTAGCGCCAAAAGGAGGTGTGACAATAGGCGCACTGGTGCGGTGCGATTCGAAGTGTATTTTCACGACATCGCAATTCTGCTAAAAATGACAAAGCAGAACACGATTTTATTATATGTTTAATTAATGTGATACATGTCTACCGCTTTGATACTAGTTGCACCGTATATACAAACTGCTATATATTTACCGCTTTGATATTGCGTGAATTGTATATAAAACTGTGCCGAAAACCCTTCACTTCTCACCCCCGGGGATGTGCTCACTGGTTGAGACTCCTTATTTTGTTAGTGTCATACCCCGAAATAATAAAGAGGCTCGGAAAGTTTCTAAGCCGGCCGGCCTTTTGGTTCCCGGAAAGGAGCTCCTTCCTCAGCCCGAGTTGTCCGCTTGGGTACACAGTCTAGAACACATACCCATGTTTTGAACTTAGAATAACGTGACTTCATGCCGGATCCCTAGTAGGAACGCTTATTTGCATCATGTTGCATTTGACTTAGGGGACTCAACACAGGGGTTGGGTCCGTCTAGGACAGGTGACCCGGTAATCAAAGACCGAGCATATTATATGTTACATTTATTTGTCTTGTATTATTATGCTGATTGGTTAAATTCCTGAAAACAAAAAGAAAGAAATTTGGAATAGAAAAATATCAAAAATATTGACGAAATGCTGTCGAAAATTTGAAAATTTGAAAAAAATAGGAAGAACAATTTTGTTGAAATAATTGGTCATAAAATAATCTGACCGAACTACGCAGGTTTGATTCTCACCACTAGGTGAGATACGTAGGCAACCCTCATCGGGTTCAACCACCCCTTTTAAAAAATCAAAAAAAAAATGTGTGTTTTAATTTTTTTTCAATAAAATCAAAGTGATGCTGTTTTTGAAAATAGCCGAATGTTCCGAAAGGACGCCGGAAGGCTGTTTTTGCAAAAATGGCCACTTTGACTCTTTTCTTTTTGAATAATGGCCTTGAAGTATTCCTTATGGAAATGTTGAAAGGCCATAGCCGCAAAATCAAGTTCGGGTTCACACCCCGTTTGCAAAAATAACAAAAAAAAATGTCAAATTTTTGATTTTGTTATAAATAAGTCGGGTGATGCTATTCTTGCTTAAAATAAGCCGAACGTCCCTCAAAAGACGTCGGAAGGCTGTTTTTGCAAGAATAGCCACTTTGGATTTTTTTTAAAATAATTTTGGACACAGCCTTGAAATATTCCCTCGCGGAAATGTCGAAAGGCTGTATCCGCAAAAAATCAAGTTTTGAGTCATCACTCAACTTTACAAAAATAACCACTTTATCAAACAAGCCATTACATGGCCGAAATTTTACTGAAATAGCTCCATTTTTGCATTTGAACTTTCTCAGTCTTGTGTTGGCCTGTGTCGGTGCTGAACGATGCCCCATAGGCCCCAGGATAAAATTTTGAATTTGCATCTTCTTACATAAAATTTTGCAAAAAGAGCCACTTTGTCTAAATAAGCCATTACATGGCCAATTTATGAAAAAATAGTTTTGTGTTGGTCTATGGTGATGCCGAACGATGCCCCATGAGCCACAAAAAAAAAAAATTCAAGTTTTATCTTTCTTAAATAAATTTTGCAAAAATAGCCATTTTGTCAAATAAGCCATTATGTAGCCAATTTTGTAGAAATAGTCATAAGTGACACCAAAAATATTCTTATTCTTGTAGAAATCTCCTACACAAGTTTGTAATTGGAGTCGGCTTGTACAATTTGTATTCAAAAAAAATAATCAAATAAACATCTCTTTATTTCTTGCATTAATTTGCAAGAACTACGCTCGGTCTGATTCATGCGGGGTCATGATACGTAGGCGTGTTTGTAAAAACAAGTTTTTTTTTATTCCAATTTAAAAAAAAATGAAAAAAAGGGAGGTTAATAACGAGAGAGGTTTTCAAGGATAATGGAAAAAGAAAAGCTGGAATGATGCATGCAGTGAATACATATATGGTTAACTGACTAGGTGCATTGCATCCAACGTGCGATAACATATCCGTTAAACTCTGTGAGCTTACAAGTTTGTTGCATTTCCAGAAAGTTTAGCGGTTGGCTTGACAGAATATTCTGGCCAATCACCATTACCATACTAGATCAAAAGGGTCAAATTCTAGCAAGCATGTCTAGTTCCGGCAAAAGTCTCGATGGAGAGAAAACAGAGATACAGATAATGAAAGATGAGGTGGACCGGTTAAGACAGCAAATAACAGAGATGCACCTAGCCTGGGCTAGGGGACAGCCACCACCAAACCTTCCTACTCTTACACCAGCTCCAGAGCGTCCGCCTATTGATCCCTCGACAAGTGCACCAACTTATCCATATTATCAAGGGGAAAACCCTTATACATCCCAGGTTCCACCAGTTAGACAAAATACTCCTCCTCCGGTCACCCCTGTTTTCGTGGAACCTCCGCCTGCTACTTTACAGAAGTCGTCCCGTGAACCGCTTTTTCAAATACATGACAATCATTATTATGATCTTGAGCCTACCTTTAAGGCTCCTGAACCGCATTCACACACCCCTCACTGGGATAACCCTGCAGAACCGGAAAAGCACTTCAAAAGTTTGGAGCATGAGGAAGTTATTCGGAAAGTCAAAAGCCTGGAGCAATCCTTCAGGAATATGCATGGTTTAGGCAACCAAGTCAGCGTTGCTTACAAAGATCTGTGCCCATTTCCAGATGTCCAGTTGCCCGCTGGGTTCAAAATGCCCAAGTTTGATCTATATGAGGGGCATGGTGACCCAGTAGCCCATCTCCGAGGTTTCGGCAGCAAAATGCGAGGAGCCGGAGGGCGAGATGAAATTCTGATAGCTTACTTCGGTCAGAGCTTGGGAGGGTCTGCACTAGAGTGGTACACCAGGCAGGATCCCAGCAGATGGTTTACATGGGATGACCTGGCCCAAGCATTCATCGGCCAGTTTCAATATAATCTTGAAATAATCCCCGATCGCTTATCATTGCTAAAGCTAGAGAAGAAACCCGCCGAAAGCTTCAGAGAATTTGGGTTCCGCTGGAGGGAACAGGCAGCAAGGGTAGATCCCCCGATGAGAGAGAACGAGATGGTGGATTACTTCTTGCAGACACTGGAGCCAACTTACTTTAGTCACCTGGTGACATCGGTTGGTAAATCTTTCAACGAGGTGGTCAAAATGGGCGGAATGATAGAAGAGGGACTTAAGTCCAATAAGATATTGAGCTATTCCGCGTTGAAAGCAACGACTCAAGCTATTCAGAATGGCACAGGGCTTGCATTCGGGAAGAAGAGAAGAGAAGAAGTTGCAACGGTAGAAGAGGGTACTTGGTCCAGGATCGAAAGGTCCTTCACCTCATTACCAAGCCAGACCCTACTACCCAAATCACCCTAATCACCCTCCCCGAAACACATATCCACCACCAAGGGCTTACAATAACCCTCCAGGACCAGGTTTCCGAGGGAATCATGCCTTCAGAAAGGAAAAGGCACAAAGAACCTTCACTGAGTTGGGAGAAACTTATACTGCTCTGTTCCACAAATTGAAGCAGATAGGTTTGTTGAGTCCTATTGAGACAAGATTGCCAAATCCCCTACCCCCAAATGTGGATCGCTCAGTAAGCTGTGAGTATTGTTCAGGGGCTCTCGGACACGATACCGAGAAATGTTGGAAACTGAAACATGCAGTGCAAAACCTTATTGACACCAATAAGATCGAGGTGCAGACACCAGAGGCACCCAACATTAATCAGAATCCATTGCCAGCTCACCCTTAGACCCAACATATAAGAAGTCATGCTTGGTAATCGGGAGGAGTCTTCGGTGGTTTGTTTTGTTGTCATTTCTTTTGTCCGAGTTGTTTTCGGGGTTGTGACCCGGATCTTGTTTTGAAGTGAAACCCTCTTATCTTTCCATTTTGGTCATTGCAGTTTGCTTAGTCGTTTCAAGTTTCGTTTTAGTTTTGTATTTTGGTTTGCTTATTTGTATTTGAATCATTTCGCCGTTTAGTTTTATGAAACTTTCGGTCTTTTATTACCCCAGTCATCTTTTGTTTAGTTCTTCTATCTTTAAGTTTGTCATTTGTTCGAACGCCGACTCTAATGACATGGCATCGCACATAATTTTGGCCTAATATTAAGGGTTAATCATGAAGCAATTCGAAGATAATCAGGTCATTTTAAAAAGAAATAAAAATGATTTGAGATTATTTGGAGCCCGAATCATGTGAGACTAGGGCAGGTAAAACATGAAGAAACCCTTAAAGGAAAATTGGCTATGCTAAGACGGGGTTCGCTCGTGATATTGAAATGAAAGTGTCATCCAGCAATACTTTAAAATGACGGATGAAAAAGGCGAATGGACGATATGGTTATCAATCGGGGCACAAACAGAAGATGTCGTGAATATGTTGTTTGAACTTGGCATGTTTTGAAAATTGGAATGACGAAGGCATTTTGTTCTGCTATCCAAACACTTTATCCATCGTCAACCCTTTGAGCTTTATTTTAAAATCTTTCATACCCCTCCTTCGGAGTTAGTTGCAAAGACTAGAAACACAAGTTTGAAAGACAAGAGAAAAAAGGGAAGAAAAGAAAACAACAAAAGGAGATAAAGAAAAGAAAACAAAAAGAAAAATGTGTGGAAAAAGAAATTTGAAAAAGAGGAATTGGGAACTACGTTTGACCTAATTCCTTAAAGAGGATACGTAGGCGCTTAACAGCTTGGTCATAGTGTAAATAAAGAAATAAAAATCCCCAAGTATGAAACTGGGGCAAAGAAAAATTGTGTTTATTATAAATTTAGGTCCGAAGGTTGTAAATTTTGAACCCAAAATTGATTTTGTTTTGAGCCTTCAATACCCTTTCTTTCTAGCCCTATCCGAATCCCACATTACGGTCCAAAGAAAGACCTTCCGATCAGTCTTCAAAATAGGCCAAGTCAAACAAACACGACAGTCTCATCAGAATATGACACTCCGATTCCCAGCAGAAAAGACTCCGATTCCCAGCAGAAAGGAAATACGAGAGAGTCTTAGCAGTGACACCCCGATCCCCAGCTAAAAGTGATACAAATGAGAGAGTCTTACCGGTGAAAACCTTCACAGGCACCATAAGGCGACGAAAGCTGAGAGAAAATCAAAATGAGAGAGGCTTGAAAGTGAAAATCCTTCGGGCACTACAAGTCGAATAAAGGTGATAATCAGATGGAAATCACGAGACAGAAATCGTGAAAGGCAATTAACAACGGAGGATAGGCCATATGTGCATGTCATGACCAGTAGAGTTGGTATTCGCGTTTGATAAGTCTTTTTTAGTTATTTCTTGTTAGAGAGTCATTTTTTCCTTTGTCTTCTATTTTGTTTCTTTTTATCTTTCTCATTTTTATCAAAAAATTCCCCATCAAAGTCTGTCTAGTCAAAACATAGTGAGAAATGACTTCAAAACTTGCCACCAACTTTCCAATTATTATGCAAAGCAAGGAAATGCCATTGACGGCAGAGAAGTATGGTGCAAAGAAGATTATTAAACTGGGGCAGAAAATTTTCTTTTCAGTTTGAAAATTTTCTGGAAGTCAATACCCACTTGGGGAAGAAGGAAAGTCTTAAGAGAAATGGTCTTCAAACCAGTGTCATCCTCAACAACCTTCAAGAAGAATGAAACACCAATTTTGAGGAGATCAGCATCCCCCATCAATGCTATCTACAGCAAGTTCCGAGGTGGTCGGACAACACAGAGTGGTAAAGGAAGAAAGGAAATCTCATCTTCAACAAAATAACCCCCAGCAAGTTGAGAAACACAGAACGGAGAAGGGATAAATGGAAAAACCCATCCCCAGCAGGAATATCATCTCCAACAAATGAAATCATTCCCCAACAAGTTTTGGGAACCCCGAGCGAGGGAAAGGAGAAAAGGAATAACCACCCTACAGGAGCGGCACAACCGCTCACAATGTTTTGAACTAACAAATTTCCTTTGATTTGAAACAGGGAAAGAAAGTGCTATTGATAGCAGAAAGTCATGCCACAAGGAAGAACACCAATATTGGGGCAGAAAATTTTCTGCCGTTGTTGAAAATTTTCTCGGAGAAACGAGGAAGGCAATTCAAGATGACGTGTCAGGTTTGTCCACCTTCAAATAGGATGTTTCAGGTTTGTCCACCTTCGAACAGAACGTCTCAAGTTTGTTCACTTTCATACATAGGATATAATGGGAGTATTCGCCCTCGAATAGGATACAATGGGAGTATTCGCCCTCGAATAGGATACAATGGGAGTATTCGCCCTCGAATAGGATACAATGGGAGTATTCGCCCTCGAATAGGATACAATGGGAGTATTCGCCCTCGAATAGAATACAATGGGAGTATTCTCCCTCGAATAGGAATACAATGGGAGTATTCGCCCTCGAATAGGATACAATGGGAGTATTCGCCCTCGAATAGGATACAATGGGAGTATTCGCCCTCGAATAGGATACAATGGGAGTATTCGCCCTCGAATAGGATACAATGGGAGTATTCGCCCTCGAATAGGATACAATGGGAGTGTTCGCCCTCGAATAGGATACAATGGGAGTATTCGCCCTCGAATAGGATACAATGGGAGTATTCGCCCTCGAATAGGATACAATGGGAGTATTCGCCCTCGAATAGGATACAACGGGAGTATTCGCCCTCGAATAGGATACAATGGGAGTGTTCGCCCTCGAATAGGATACAATGGGAGTATTCGCCCTCGAATAGGATACAATGGGAGTATTCGCCCTCGAATAGGATACAATGGGAGTATTCGCCCTCGAATAGGATACAATGGGAGTATTCGCCCTCGAATAGGATACAATGGGAGTATTCGCCCTCGAATAGGATACAATAGGAGTATTCGCCCTCGAATAGGATACAATGGGAGTATTCGCCCTCGAATAGGATACAATGGGAGTATTCGCCCTCGAATAGGATACAATGGGAGTATTCGCCCTCGAATAGGATACAATGGGAGTATTCGCCCTCGAATAGGATACAATGGGAGTATTCGCCCTCGAATAGGATACAATGGGAGTATTCGCCCTCGAATAGGATACAATGGGAGTGTTCGCCCTCGAATAGGATACAATGGGAGTATTCGCCCTCGAATAGGATACAATGGGAGTATTCACCCTCGAATAGGATACAATGGGAGTGTTCGCCCTCGAATAGGATACAATGGGAGTATTCGCCCTCGAATAGGATACAATGGGAGTATTCACCCTCGAATAGAATACGATGGGACTATCCGCCCTCGAGTAGGATATTTTACGTTTGTTTTATTTTACATTATCCTTTGCATATTTCATAAATTATTGCCAGAATGCATTTTTAATTCAAAAGTTGCTACTAAAAGCAGGCGCCTACCTGTATAACAAAAGGCAAGTCTTCAGTCTTTACATTGCAGGTCTTGAAACCAGTAGCCCACCATAAAGCAGAGGATTACAACAAGAGTTCCCAACGCAAATTCAAGCGCATGAGTCAAAAGAAAGGAGGTAATGAAGGAAAATTTTCCCAGCATCATTATCCTCAGCAGGCAAGTAAACAGTTCTAAAGATATCCCCAGCAGTCAGGAGGGAAAGCAACACGACCCAGGAGGAAAGCAGTTCCGAAACAAGGTAATTTAGGAGAAATGATGGTTCAAGAGTCGATGCAGCAAGAATAAAATGGTACAAGAAGAATGGAGTGGCGATTTAGTTTTGAAGTTGTAGTTGAAGTCAGGGAGCCCGCCTGAAGAATGGAGTGGCGATTTAATTTTGAAATTGTAGTTGAAGTCGGGGAGCCCGCCTGAAGAATGGAGCGGCGATTTATTTTTGAAGTTGTAGTTGAAGTCAGGGAGCCGGCCTGAAGAATGGAGTGGCGATTTAGTTTTGAAGTTATAATTGAAGTCAGGGAGCCCGCTTGAAGAACGGAGTGGCGAGTTATTATTTTTGAAGTTGTTGTTGAAATCAGGTGCCCGCCTGAAGAATGGAATGGCGATTTTTGATTAGAGTTTGTCGATAAAGTCAGAAGCCCGCCGGAAAAGCAGAACGGCGTCTCAATTTCCAAGATTTGATAAGGATAGTGAAGAATCGGAAAGTGACAGAGTGTAACGGAAATCTCCAGCATGAATCCAAGTTCATAATCAAAAGGAAGGCGGCAAGGACCAGAAAGATGGGTTCAGACTTCGAAGGAGAATAGTTCGAAGATCACAAAGAAGGGACCAATGGTCGGAGTTCGGCAATCAAGATAGGCCGAAATAACAATTGTCGGAGGAGAAGAAGCATGTGAAGAAACATCAGAGCCAGCAGGATGGCAGGGAACACGACAAGATCAAGTTGTAAAGATAGATAAGAACTTGTAGTACTGTAACTTAGCCTAGCTTCTTATTTTTGCTTAGCACGGTGTAATAAGGGGATCAGTTAAGCATTGGCAACAGCAGTAACAGCAGTAACAGCAAGATCACAACAGTCATGGTAGTCCCAGCTACCAAAACTTCCCGAACTACATTGACCTGATTCCCTTTTAGCCAGGGATATGTAGGAGACCTTCTGAAGCAAAGGTTCGGTCAAACTTTTCCAAAAAAATGCTTCATACGGAGTGCTCAAACGGGCAAAAATCGCTCGTATCCGCTCACTTATCTTTGCACGAAAACTCTTCATGTTTCCGCGCAAAGAGGGGCAGCTGTGAGCACGTGATTTTTGCCCTATACGAGAATTATTCCCAAAAATTCAAAATAAAATACTTTTGTGTCGTTTGCAATTTTTGTGGATTTTAGGTTATTTTCCTTTTACTGTCTGTATTTGTGCGTTCGTGTTTATATGTCTAAAGTAATTAAAAATACAAAAATATATGTTGCACGTGCATTTTGGGATTTAATTGCGCGCTTAGGAATTAATGGAACCATGTTTTGATTTATTTAAAAAAAAGCAAAATTACATAAATACGTATTTGTTGCACTTGTGTCATTTAATATATAATTGTGTAAATTGATATTTAGTCTAGAGTGCTAATTATTAATTGAGAGTTAATTAATATTTTGTAGGTTTCACAATTTTGGAGTTTTGTTCAAATTTGTTAATTAAAAGAAGAAAAGGAAAGGGTTAAAAATCAAAGAAAAACTCGGATTGGGCCCAGATCCTTTAATTAAATCTAAAGCCCAAGCCAACCCACCCTAAAGCTAGCCCAGTCTGCAACAACCGCCCGACCCGACCCCATTTTTGTCAAGGAGTTGATCATGGCCATTGGAATCCTTATCATCCAACGGCCGTGATTAATTGTATCATTTTAACACAACCAAAGACCCCCTAAACCCTTATGCCCGCTTCATTCCACAAACAACTCCCTCATCTCTCTCAGACCTCGTCTCTTAGAGGCGAGGAAACCCTAGCCGCCACCTTTCTCTTTTACCCAAAACCCGGCGGCAACGCCATGGCCGACCGCCAAATTTACACCTTTCGAACACCAGACCACCCTCATGCCAAATCCATGTTCAGTTTCTTGTGAATCATCGCAGAACCCCTCGAATATTAGATCGAAGATGAACACAATATTCTCGAAGATTAAAATTGAGGGCCCGTTTTGAAGGTTTGCAAGTCCAAATAGGTTATATTCATGCGTTCTCGTTTGAGAACACATGATTAGAACATATTTCGACCCAAAACCTAGGGATGTCGAGGATCGCTTCAAGCCAAGTTTGTCATTCATCTCGGGTACTTCCCATTTCCATTCTTGGGATTTTGGTATTTTTCCCATCTGTCCCCTTTCATCATTTTTTTCCTTTTTTTTTGCTTCATCTCGTTTTTCTCGAATTCATTCTATGCGTTTCTTTTCGGATTAATTTCATGTCCTGTTGAGTAATTGGTTTTGACTCGCTGATTTGATTGTGGGGGTCAATTGTTTAAAATTAGTCAGTTTGTCTATGGGTTTTTCTAAACTGCTCGTATGTTTGCTCGAATTGATTGCGAGTGAACTGGAATCACCTATTGGTCTGTTTTAGTATGTTTGCTTGTGTTTAGTTTCTATATGCTATAGCTAGCACAGTCGATTATTTAGGTGTCGTCGATTAGTTTGATTAAAAGCTAGAAAAGCATGATAAATAGTTCATTTCGGTTCATTCCAGTATGATTATCATTTTGCTGTGATTGTGTGATTGAGATGGACTTGTTTGGTGTGTTTAGTATTCCTCTTTAAACCAAGCTGCTTGACTCATTTGTACATCACCATGTTCTGTATATTTTTTCACCCGAACCACACTTATTGATTCCCTGTTCGATCATTTGTTCTGAGTTGATCAGGATTGGTTCCCAATACGATCAATTCATGCCATCCGATTGATACCAGTTTTTGTTGAGTTAATTTGGACTCCTACTTTGAATCACTATGTGAATTTAAAGGCTAGGAAGTGTCAATTGGTTATAGCTGCCATAGATTCATTTTCAGTGATCGATTGGGAATTAAGGGATTATTAGGATAATTGATTAGATGAACTTGGTGTGCTACTGATGGGTGGGGATTTCAATAGCTTTCAGGGATACTTTCAGCAAGTTTGCAGTAAGTTTAGGGGTAGTTTGGGAATTGCAACTTGCAGAGTTGGTTAATTTGAGTGCTTGTCCACTAAATGCCAATGTAACATTTAACTAATGTATTGTTTAATACTTAATGGATTGGAAAAGCATAGTAGCATAGAAGGGTTAAAAGAAATGATTAAACAACAGGCTAATGGAATTAAAAATAGAGCAAAACACATAGTAGTGGGGAGGTAAGAGAATATCATGGGCAAGTTTGTTTTTATAATTGTTTGAGGTATCTTAAGGGGACTGTCAGTGGTTATATAAGTAGACAGTGGAAGAATAGGAGGGAGAGGGACGGAAGGGATTCTAAAACAGGAACAGAGAGAACAGAATAGGGCCTTCTGGATTTTAGAGATGGATTTAGCATTTTTAAGCCATAGGAACCATAGAAAAATCCCAAAAAAATAACAGTTAATTTTCAGATCTGAAATCAATATTTCAGATTCATTTTTTCTTGTATTTTGCCTTCAAATTCATCTTCATAAATCCAAAACAGTGGTAGATTCACCATAAATCAGTGAAGAACAGTCTTAACGTGAAATTGGGTTTTTGCAACAACTTGAAACATTGAAAATCATCTCCTGGGTTTGCTGTATATTTCACTGCTGCTGTTGAAATACATGGACTGCTGTTGTTGATTGTTTGCTGCTGGAATTTGATTACTGAATCCTGTCTTGCTGTTATATACTAGATCTAATGGATCTATTCAATATTTCAGGTACACATTTGTAATCTCAGGCTTATGGAAATGATTTGAAGTGCTGATCCTTTTCTCTTAATAATATCTTCTGATTTTCGTTAGTTTTCCTTCTATAAATTGCCATTGGTTTAAGAAGTTATGGAATTGGAATGTATTAATGATGGCTTGATAATTGTAAATTATTGTAAGTTAGAAATCGGAACTGTTCGTTAGTTTATTAGCACATATAGGCATTCATTAGTTGATTTTGTATTAGCTGTAATTTCACTTTTATTTAGTACATGTAGGTAATAAAAATCAGTATTCCTCACCTTCTCGCTTTTATTAGTTTAACGTTCAGCATTCCTGTTTTGTTTTGAATAAAGGAAAAGAGTTCATAGCTTCAGCGTATTAACGCCAATCGTCCATGACAGTACAATAATTAACTAATTGTGATCAAATATGAAGTAATAGTATGTTTGTGTTTAGGTTAAATCATTAGTAAGAATTAAACAATTAACTTGTCTCTTGCAATTAGCCGAAATCAGTTATATTTTTTTTTACATTGGAAAAACATTTTCACTTTGGTGTCCAGCGATTAGTGATAAACGTTGTTTTCCTATATGTACAGTGCTGGACGCCTATGAGCAGCAAGATTAATGGGTTTGGCATAAAGATTTTATATTGGGCCTGGTTGTTGTCATATGGCCCATATCTAGAATACATTAGCTCATTCATTTGGACTGTTAATTACAAGCAATAAAATTCCATTTCAATTTAAAACTAATAGATGAAATAAGTAGAACATATAGACGGGTTAGGATTGGCCTTTAATAAAAGTGAGATGAGCCTCGCCGCACTAAATACACAATTGCGGGGCCCTCAAATAAAATTGTTATAAGAAGCATAGACTCGGGAAGACCGTTTAGCGAATTTCACGGTCTTTCCCAAAGTTAATAAAGACGATAGACACTTTAGGCGCATTGGTTAATAATAATACCTTCCTAATCACGGGTGCACATTTATGTGACCCAAATCTTGCTCTCGGCGAAATACATTAAAGTCACAGGCGTACTGGTTGCGGTGTGACTCGAAATGTGTTTTCGTGACGTCGCAATTATTCTAAAATTAAAAGCGGAACATTAAAAGCACCTAGTTAAAATATATAAAGAAATCAGATAAAAGCAAAAATTGCAGTTGAGCGACCGTGCTAAAACCACGGAATCCGGGAGTGCCTAACACCTTCTCCCGGGTTAACAGAATTCCTTATCCAGGTTTCTAGTTTCGCAGACTGTATTACAGAGTCATAAATTTCCTCGGTTCGGGATTAAACCGGTGACTTGGGACACCATTATTTTCCCAAGTGGCGACTCTAAATTAATTAAATAAATCCCGTTTCGATTGTCCTTTAATTGGAAAAACTCCCTCGCGCACTCAAAGTTTTAAAAACTGACCATACTAACAAACTTTGCCAAAAGAATTTACATACTTGAAAATCAGACACCATATGCTCTAATAAAAAGAAATATGAATTTAAAAAAAACAAACTGGCATATTCCTTCCCTTTTTGCCAATTTCAACCTGATGGCTATTTGTGCAAACGTGACCCCTTCTCACTTTCACTTAAATTTTGAGGCCGGGGAAGATTATTTTATGACACTTCACAAACTTATCCATTCTTCTACGAAAATAGCCTTTCGACAACCGAAAGATACTTTAAGGCTATCTCGGCGAGAACGGTTTAAAATACCACCGAAGCTGGCTTGGCTTATTCTGACCAAAAATGCAAACGACATTCATTTGATCACTGACTCTTTACTTGTTTTTCAAATAATAATAAAAAAAAACTTGTTTTTGAAAACACGGCCTTTCAACGTTTCGGGGACGAAGATTTTAAGGCTGTGTGGGTCAATCGATCAAAATCTAAAAAATCGACCCAAAGGTGGCTGTTTATACAAATCAGTCTTCCAGCGTCCCTTTCGGGAACATTCGGCTGCTTTGAAAATGGCATCACCAACTTATTTACGACGAAAAATTAATTTCGATATATTTTACTATTTTTTGCAAAAGGGGAGGTTGGACCCGATGGGGGTTGCCTACGTATCTCACATCCGGTGAGAATCAAACCCGCATAGTTCGGTTCCAAATAAAATAAACTATATGTGCAGACTAATATTTTTTTTTGTTGGGTACAAAACGAACTATTTTTTTATTTTATTGACAAACAAATAAACTATTTTTTAAAAATAAAATCACTCATTTTTTTTTATATTGGCAAATAAAGCAAACTATTTTTTTTCCTGAAAATATATATATATTTTAGTGGAAAGTAAAACAAACTATTTTGAAAAATAAACTCTTCGTTTTTATTATTGGCAAATAAAGCAAACTATTTTAAAAATTAAAACTTATCAATTCTTTTTTTTTCATTGGCAAACAAAATAAACTATAAAAATATTTTTTTTATTTTGTTTTTTATTTTTTCAATATTTAAAAGCCGGTCTGAAGCAAATAAATGCATAAAACAAATAGGATGCAGCAGGATGGTCTTTTCATTTCAGGTTGTCTGTCCTAGACGGACCCAACCCCTGTGTTGAGTCCCATAAATCAAATGCAGCATGATGCAAATAAGCGTTCCTACTAGGGATCCGGTATGAAGCTTTGTTATACTATGTTAAAAACCTGGGTATTTGCTCTAGACTATGTACTCGAGCGGACAACTCGAATCAAGGAGGGGGCTACGTACCGAGGACCCGCGGGATCATCTTGCTTTGTAACTTTTCCGGCCTCTATTTCCTATTTTGGTATGACATTTAACAGAAAGGGAAGTCTTAACCCGTAAGCACATCCTCGGAGGTAGAAGAGAAGGGTTTCAGCACATTTTATATATACAGTTCAAATAATATCAAAGCGGTAAAAATCATCTTTTTGCACATTGAGCATATATCATATAAAAATATCAGATAATAAAGCCAAAATACAATAATTTATCATCTCGAATTTTGAATAAGTAAAAAAATTGGAAAAAATCAAAAATTAGTAGTAATTAATTTGTTAGTTTAGTTAATTAGAAAATTAGTAAAATAGCTTAAGTAGTAGAAATTAGGAAAAATAGCAGAAAATTACCAAAAAATACTAGAAAATTAGAGTAGGTAGTAAATTAGGATTTATAATTTTTCATAAAAAGAAAAGAAAAAAAAAGTATAAAAGAAAATACATAAAAATCATGAAAATACATAAAAATAGATTAATATCGGAAAATACAAAATTGGTAGTGTATTAAGCTTGGGCCAATTTGAATTAAATTTGGAGGCCCAAGCACTTAAGCCCAAACAGACCTGGTCCAATGGTTTTGAGCAGAGGTGATCTCAGCCGTTCGTCTCATCAAATCAACGGCTGAGAATAATAGTTGAATTATAAGGGGATTGATTAATGCTGAGATCTGATCTCCGCCGTTCATTCAATGTGATCCAAGGGTGTGAGACCTTAGTCTCATAAGTGACAAACGACGTCGTATAAGTAACGCTAGTAACAGCCGTTGATCTTCATCAGATCAACGGCCAGGATCACCTTAGCTTCGTCGCCTATATAAGGCTTTTGTCCGAAAGTGGTTGCCATTTTGCCAAATTCACAACCCTAGCCGCCCTAACCTCTTCGTCTCCCTCACCTCTTCATCTTCTTCATCTCTGACGGCCATGGCGGCCACCACTCCTACGGTGGTCGCCGGCTCCTCTCACCTTTCCCCTCGTCTTCTCCTTCTTCTTCATTCCATAGCACACCCAAAACCCCTAGAAAAACACCCCGTTCTTCAAAGTCCCGGTCACCGGAGTTACACCGGTGACCACCAAACAATGAACCACCGCCTGAAACCAATACCAATCGACTCCTTTTCATGAGATCTACCCAACCATACTAGCCTTCACCCTCGAATCAAACCCAATCACTTCGAATATCCCAAAAAGGGTCGTCGGAACCCTAACTCCGGCGACCCCAAATTCAACCCTCAATCAAGACCTCAAGCCGAAATCCAAAAAGGCTCCCCCTTTGAGCCTAAAAGAAAAATCAGAGAAAAATTGAAGAAAAGAGAATTCTAAAAAGATTGAAGGAAAAAAGAGCTCTGAAAAAGAATAAAGAAGAAAAGGAAACAAGAAGAAAGGTCTGGGAGGGTCTGAGAGATTAAAGAAAAGAAAAGAAAAAAAGGATAGGAAGCTCGGGGGACCGGCCCCGCAAGCTAAGTGCCTGTCCTTGTTCTCTTAACTTTGTTTGCTCTGCATGCTTCTTTCTTAAACATAGATTTGTTTTTTTTATTATTTCATGCTTTCTTTGTTCATGTTCTCTGACTTTGTATGTTTTTGACCTGTTTAGTATTAGGGTTCTATAATCATCTTACTCACATCCTTTGTTATTACTCTGTTCTGACTGTTTTAGGTTTAGTTTAACACTAATGTTGACTTTCATCTTATTCATCTTCATATGCATATGCTCCTGTTTGTTTATTTTCATGTTCTGTTTCTTCCATGTTTAGTCATGTTTAGTCTAATACATGTTTTAGGGTTATGAATTGTTTGGTTTGTCTCTCGAGTTCAAAATTAGATCTTGATATTCATGTTCTCTCTTCTATTCTGTTAGGGTTTTTATCTTGTTAGTTTTCAATAGCTCTTCTGTCAACTTACATGTTTGGATCCTGATACTATGTTCAATGGTTTGTCTTTCATTGTCACTCATGATTTGTGTTAGATTACTTTTGTTGGTTTGCAACATCTCAATTGTTTCTGTATCTTCACATGTCTAGTCTTAGTAAAGCTTGGCAATCTTTATTCATCCCTTATCCTGTCTTTAATCTGGGGTTCACTTCTTTGCTCACATGCTGGTGGTCTTATTTGTAGTGCAAGTCTAGTACTTTTGTCATACCATCTCTCATATGTTCTATTTGATGAATGAGTATGCCAATTTGGGGTCCGTTTCTCTTCATGTTACCCTCATATGATAGACTTAGGTTTCTCTTTTCACTGTTTCTCCATGTTCTTCTTGTCATCATCTTCATCTCATTTGTCATGCACTTGTGCTGGATTTAGGAATGTTATTCTTTGCTTCTTCATGGCTTTCCTATTCTTCAGCCCCACTCTTAACATGCATATATCAAGCTAGGGTAGCACTTAAAAATGAATTCTAATTACCCTGCCTAGGTTAGTTGAACCATGTTGACTGTTTCATGAGAATCTATGCTTATATGTGATTGTGCCCTGAACCCTTGGTGATTCTAAATTCAACCATATCAAATTTCCCTTTCTGAGTTCTGGATGATTGATGCATTTGTTTGGTTTATGTGGCTCTGTGTACAAAAATATGTTGGAATAACTAAGTTTTCAGTAGTTCTTGTTGGTATGATTAGATGATTAACATTCACTAACCTTAGGAGAATTGGTTATAGCTGTTAGTGCTAGGCTTCATAAAAGTGGTTAGTTTTTAAATAGGTATAAACTGAAAATGATCATAATTAGGTTATAAATTTAATAATTGGCTTAAGAATGGTTAACCTTGCAAAAGGTTGACCAATTCTGTGAGCCCTAACACACAGCTCACTGTTAACAGTGGCTGGTTGTGCAAAAGGGGCCATGTTTGCAAATGTAGACTGGCCCAGGCTCTATATTGAGCCCTGAACAGCAAAATGGCCAAACCCGTAAAGGTTTTGGGCCCAGCTGTTCAGTATATGGCTTTGATAGCCCAAGCTAAGTCTCAACTTGAGACTGGCTAATTCTTAAATAGGTTAAGCATAATAACAAAGCAGGCTATGCCTGCAATTAGCTTTAATTAGGAATAAATGGTCTTAATTGACTGAAATTAGTTTAAAAGTGGCTAAATTTGAAATAGTTCTTAAAAATAAATGGCCAGCCCCTAAATACTAATGCCAGGGCTGGCTATTAGTTAAATAGGTTCAAAACTATGCTAAAATCTGCCCTAGGCAAGCTGGTAAATGAGCAGTGCTCTTAGGGGCACAATTGGGTATTGAAAAGGTAAAATAGTAACTAGTAAGAACTTAGGAGGGTAATAGGGACATTCATGCTCCTGATTTCTGCAATTTTGTAGAGATTTAGGGGTATAATGGTCTCCTAAAAATGGGAAATCTGTAAAAATCTCAAACCCCTAAGGTCATACTAGTAAAAGGCCATAAAAGAGAATCTTTAGAACCTTCCAGCACATGCTGGAAGGGTTTCTGGTAACTGAAATATGGACTAAAGTGTAGAATGGATAATTTTAGGAGGGGGAAGTGGGATTAATCCCATACTTCCTCCCCAAGTATTCAGCCCTAAAGGTTAGCTATAAATATCTCTTAAAAGGGGCTGAAAAGGGGGTTCCACTGTAGAACAATCTGAGCTAATATTTGAGGTTCCAAAAATCTGAGAAATCTGAAATATATCTGGGGTTCGAAAATTTCAGTAATTCTGAATCTATTCTCTACTAGTTTTATACCATAAAGTTTCAGAGTTTAGAAGAGCAATAGAATAGTTATAGTCCTCTGTTTCTCGTGGTTTTCTCTTTGATTGCTGCTTGGATTCATACTTTGCTGTTGTCGTGGTCTTCTATTTGGCTGATATTCGATCATCATTGTTGCATTTGCTGCCTGAGTCTATTGCTGTGCTTATTGCTTACCCCCTAAAACTCATTGGTCTTCTTCTCTGTGATTCCAGGTACTTTTCTACCAGAAATGAAGCTGTAATGGAATTTGAAATGAAGACTTGAAATTATTTTGTTATTCATCTGTAGTTTCACTTTTAATTTGTAGTATGCTGTAGTATATAGCCAAGAAAAACAGAAACTAATGCTGTAATAATGTAGTACTAGCAGTAGTATAAGTAGTAATATAGTGTAGATAGCTTGTCACTTAGTTTAATTAGGAAAACTTAAAACATAAGTCAATTAGTAATACCTGCAACATTAATAATCTGGTAATGAACTTCCTGAAGAAATCAGTAGTGTAATAATAGCATGATTGTAGATCACCATCACTTAGTCAAATAGGAATACTATTAAAACCAAAGCTAATCAATTCACTTGCATACATTAGTAATAATAAGCTCATTTAGCTAATCTGTTTCGTTAACTAATCTTGTTTTTTTAAGTAAGTTTAAAAGGGAGTGAAATTGGCTGTTAAAATGGGTTCGAACCAGTGTTCAAATCAGTGTTTAAACATAGTCACAAGGTCATCAAAAGAGAAGATTAGTTTGAAGAATTAGTAATTCATTCACAATTGGGTTCGGGACATCTCATAAGTTGAAATCAGACTAGAATCAATAATGTATTTGTGTACATATCACTTAGTCTGGGCTAATTTAGTTAATGTTAGTGAATAAACAGATTGATGAAGCATTGTCTAATATAGTTGAATCACTCTTCTCTTCCATTCTTAATATAAGTAATGTCTACAATGTTAATAGGCGTGTTGGTAGAAAGCAAATGGAACAATGGTAGTCCAGTCATCTGTAGATTAATTAGTAGTAATTTAGTGTAAGTATAGATTATATTGTATAGTGATTCTTATCTTCTGAAAAATGAATAAAATTGATGTGATTTCATTTCCAATTCTGAGTATTTGTCCCTTTATGAAACCTGTCTCATAATTTCTGTTATTATAATCTGGCTTAGGCCCAATGTACAGCGTAGGTCTGAACTATCCTACGAATCTGTTTGGTCCATTGATCAATAATCCGAAGCTGATCCAGTCAAACGAAAAGAAGACCAGGCCCAATAAATAGTAAGAATTCGACGGGCCTGGATTATTATAGTAATAGCATACGATTAAGGAAAAAACAAATATAGAAAACTTAGCCAAATGTTAGTATCTTTAAATAAATAATTTGGGACGAGCCTCGCCCGAATAACACCGGGGCCCCCATTTAGTAATAATATAACACAAATAGACCCGGGAAAGCTAATAGCTAATTCCATAGCTTCTCCCAAAAGATTTAAAAGCCGATAGACGTTACTTTAGGGCACGATTTTAATATACCTTCCTATGAACGAGTGTGCACTTGGTGCGACTCAAATCCAAATCTCGGCAAAGCCGAAATACTCCAAAAGTCATAGGCGTACTGGTTACGGTATGACTCGAGGCATGTTTCCGCGATGTCGCAAATTCCTAAAAATAATATTTAACGCAAAAGCACATTATGTTGTTAAAATCTATAACTGAGTCAAACAAAAGTCAAAAACGACAGTGGAGCGACCGTGCTAAAACCACGGAATCCGGGAGTGCCTAACACCTTCTCCCGGATTAACAGAGTTCCTTATCCGGACCTCTGCTTCGCAGACATTTTAAAGAGTCAAAATTCCTCGGATTCGGGATCAACCGGTGACTTGGGACACCATTGTCATTCCCAAGTGGCGACTCTGATTAACCTCTAATGAAATCCCGAACCGATTGTCCTTAAATTGGAAAAACTCCTTCCCTTACGTTATTTTATCCGTCTCGGGTAATTGAGCGTCGGGGTATACCCTACAAGTGTGTTTATACACCTTACGCATGTACGGGGTAGTAAAAAGGGGGGTGTGACAGCTCTGGCGACTCTGCTGGGGATCCAACCCTGAATTTCGATTTCAGGGTTTAAGAACTCGAGCTCCTTAGAACTGCCGTTCGCGTTTTTGTTTGACTTCATTATATGATTTGTGCTATGTGTTTTATCGCTTTGATAGTACTTGGACTGTATATATGAAATTGTGCCGAAAACCCTTCTCTCTTCTCCCCCGGGGATGTGCTTACTGGTTGAGACTCCCCTTTCTGTTAAATGTCACCTTACATTAAGAAAATAGAGGCCGGATAAGTTACAAAGCCGATTGACCCCGCGGGTCACCGGTACGTAGCCCCCTCCTCGATTCGAGTTGTCCGCTCGGGTACACGGTCTAGCAATCCATGAAACCGTAAGATTTTTGAACATAGGTCTAGGACGATTATTTGCATCATGTCTGACTTAGGGGACTCAACACAGGGGTTGGGTCCGTCTAGGACAGGTGACCCGTATTGAAAAGACCGAGCATGCTATGTGTTGCATTTTATTGTCCTTGATCGTTATGCGGACCGGCGAAAATCCCGAGGATAGAAAAATTGTTGAAAAGGAAAAAGAGAGAGAGGAAAATTATGATTTGTAGAAAATAAGTACATGGAAAATTTGAAAATTTGAAAAAATAGGTGGAACATTTTTTGAAATAATTAGTCAAATAATCCGACCGAACTACGCAGGTTTGATTCTCGCCATTAGGTGGGATACGTAGGCAACCCTTAAACGGGTCCAACCACACTTTTAGAAAAAGACCAAAAAGATTTTCTTTTTAAATAATCGAGGTGATTGCTATTTTTGGAAATAGCCGAATGTTCCGAAAGGACGACGGAAGGCTTGTTTTTGCAAAAATGGCCACTTCAAAAATTATTTTCCTTTTCTTTCATTCAAAAATTGAAAACTTGCATTGAAAAAGATTTTTCCTTTTCTAAATAAAATCACCTTAATAAATGTGCAGGACGAGCACGATGATGAATGAACAATTTTCCCTAAATAAAATCCCTTTGGAGCCGAGGTTATGGTGGCAGGACATGGGATCCGATGGTCAAGACTGGGTCAAAAAGTACTTGAAGGGCCTTACGGGGTTACTCGAAATAGTTCCTCGGGGTGATGTGATTAGAGCGTTGGTCTCGTTTTGGGATTCGGCACACAACGTATTTCATTTCCCAGATTTTGAGCTTACCCTTACTTTGGAGGAGATTGCCTTTTACATTGGGAAGACCGAGGTTCCGCTGAAAGGAAAATACCCGGTATCTCCGAGGACGGTGACAGTGCATCGCTTCCTCGACTCTTTGAAAATTGCCCGGAATGTTCATAATGAAGATCTGGCCAACGGGTTTTGTTCTTTAAGCTTCATCTACAATAGGTTTGGACACGTTGGGGGTTTCAATGATCTTACCAACAAATTATGTTGTAAGTCCAACCGGCGAAATGGGAAGAACACCGGAGGTTCGCATTTATGGTGGCATTTCTTGGAGTTGTTGTATTCCCGAGGAAGGATGGACATATCAATATAAAAGTCGCCGGGGTAGCCTCCACACTGATAGTACAAGAAAACTGTACTCTGGCTCCGATGATTGTTGCGGATATCTATCGTGCTCTGACTGCGTGCAAAGCAGGGGCTACTTTCTTCGAAGGGTGTAACTTGATCTTGCAAATCTGGCTAATTGAGCATCTGTGCCACCACCCTTCATTCTCGAGCTATGGTTCGACCGATCGGACATGTTTGGAAGAGTTCAATACGAGGACAAAGGAAGTAAAATTGCCCGAGGGAGTCCAAGGCTGGATTGTGTATCTTCGATCACTAACTGACGGTCAAATTGATTGGACGTATGACTGGTTACCTCTTGACGAGGTAATATACATGCCAACGGAGGGATCGCCGTTTTTGATCATGGGTTTGAAGAGTATACAACCCTATGCACCCTACAGAGCCCTGCGACAGTTGGGTCGGTGTCAGATTATTCCGAGAGATGGGGATCTCAGTGTGCAAGCTGTGGAGATTGGTCCAGACGGGCAATTCCCGGAAGCAAAAATCCGGCAAATCTGGAACGAATGCCAAAATTTGAAGATTGATACTTGTGTGCCGAATAGAGCAAAGGGGGAGATATCACCTGGGTACTCCACCTGGTACCGACGAGGGGTTGAACACGAACGTCTTTCAAAGAGACCTCACTTGCAAGACCTGATAGAGCAATCCGAGGAAAATCTGAAATGGGCATCCAAGGAAAAGGAATATAAGGCAAAAATCAGTCTGTTGGAAGATAAACTGAGAAATCTTCATTTCGAAAGCGGCTTACAAGCGGCATCCGATGAAGGGGAAAAGAAACAGCTGAAGAAAGAAAATGATATGTTGAAGGCTCAAATAGCTCAGATGAAAATTGCATCCGAGACCCCGGCTCGTTCAGCCCGAGATGAAAAGTTAATTGAGATTCTCCGGCGGAAAGTAAACGACTATAGCTTTGATTTGGACGTAGCTGAAAAAGAGTTAGCCAAGGCTCGGAAGCAAATGGGCAAAGACGCCGAGGAAAGAGCCAAGTTAGTCCAGCAGCTACAAAGCAAGCACGATGTTGAAATAGCTCAGCTTAGAAAGAAAATAATCTCAGCCACGGCCAAGAGCAACAAGATTATCAAAGATCTTGAGGAAGGAAGAGAATATTGCTACACGACCATGGCTAGATTAAAATTGGAGCTACAACAGGTGCAAAAGGACAACCAACATGTCTTGGACGCTCGCAATCAGCAAATAAGCCGTCTATTGCAAGAAAAAGGGGTCATCAGAGAAAAGGTTGTTCGTATCGCCCAGTACATCACTCGAAAGACTCAGCTTTGTGAAGATATGACTCGGAGGACTTTTGTATCTGCAGTGAAGTATTTTGTACAACAAGTCATGGCCGACCTGGATAGGCTTCAAAGGGGTTTAGCATATAGGCCCGCGGCAAGGCCGAACGATGCCTCGCGGGCACTAGGTGCATTAATGTACTCTTAGGTCATGCATCGTCTTTTATTTTTATTTTTCTTTTTCTTCTTCTTAAACATCGCTTTGTAATCAAGGTTTTGACTTATCAATGAGAAAACAAAGTGTTGTTACCAATTCATTTACTTTATTTCCTTCATATCCGCTAGGAAAATAAATAGGAGCGTGATTATGAAAACAGCAAGGAAAAAGAGAGAAAAGAAAAAGCAATAAAAGAAGAAAAAGCAAAAAAAAAGAAAAAGAGAGAAGAGAAAAAGCAAGGAAAGAGAAAAAGCAAAAAGAAAAGAAAAGAAGAAAAGAAAGAAAAGAAAAAGAAGAAAAAAGAAAAAAGATGATTGAAATAGCAGCGGCCGGGATGATGCATAACGATTCGAGGAAATGTATTTGCTTTTAAAGTCGTTGCATCTTATTTATGCGCTAACAACTAACGAGTGTTGATGTTTGTGAGTCCAGATTTTCTAGGCAACTGGCATACTGGCTACCCACTCATACAACACCAGATCCAAAAAGATGACAAAGGCTGTATCCCAGGAGATCGAGGCAACCATTGTAGACCCCGCTCACGAAGAAGAGATCGTGGATGTGGCAGGGATGAAAGAAGAAATGTACAAGTTAAGACAGCAGATGGCTGAAATGTACCAGGCTTGGTCGAGAGGTCAACCACTACCAGCCTATCCTGCTAACCCTGCATATGTCCCTCCAGCCAATCCTAACCCCGAGCCACCAACACTGAACTCATCATCCACCTACCCCGATTACCCTCACTACTATGCTTCCACCTCCCAAATGCCACCACCTCCAACCAAGCAAGTGCCACCTCCTGTACCACAAGTTGCTCCTGTATACGTGGCACCTCCGCCCGCCGTTATCCACAAGTCCTCTAGTGAACCAATGTTTCATATCCAGGATTCTCACTACTACCCTCCGGAGCCTACCTTCAGACAACACGAGTCTCACGCTCCTATGATAGAAGCAAGTGCCGGGCAGGAAGAGATGGCTCGGAAAGTAAAAAGTCTTGAGAATGCTTTCCGCAACATGCAAGGGCTAGGAGGGCAAGTAAGTGTAGCCTACAAAGACCTGTGTTTGTTCCCTGAGGTGCAGCTTCCTGCGGGATTTAAGTTGCCAAAGTTCGACATGTACGACGGGCACGGGGATCCGGTAGCTCATCTGAGAGGATACTGTAGCAAGATGAGAGGCGCGGGAGGTAGAGATGAATTGTTGATGGCGTACTTCAGCCAAAGTTTGAGTGGATCAGCTCTGGAATGGTATACCCGACAAGACCATACAAGATGGTTCGTTTGGGATGACTTAGCGCAAGCTTTCGCTAGTCACTTTCAGTACAATTTTGAGATCATACCCGACAGGTTATCCCTTACCAAGCTGGAGAAAAAGCCAGGAGAGAGCTTTAGAGAATACGGTTTTAGATGGAGGGAACAGGCCGCTAGAGTGGATCCGCCAATGAAAGAAGGTGAGATGGTGGACTGTTTTTTGCAAGCTTTGGAGCCAACGTACTACGGCCATCTAGTGTCGGCAATCGGGAAAAGTTTCAACGAAGTTGTGAAAATGGGAAGTTTTGTAGAAGAGGGTTTGAAGGCAAACAAGATTATGAGTTTTTCGGCTATCAAAGCCACCAATCAAGCTATACAGAGTGGAAGTGGAGGAGTGATGGGAAAGAAGAAGAAAGAAGAAGTATCAACCATTGAAAGCAGGTCCTAGAGTCGCAACCCCCACTATAACCCAACAAGACCCTACCGCCCACATCTACCAAGCCCGCCAACTCCATATAATCCACCACCACCATCTTACCCGCCAAACCCCTACAACACGCCAAGCCCATATAACCCACAACCACCACTATACCCACCAACTGTCCCACATTACCACCAACCGCAAGCCCAAACTTATCCACCACCACTACCCCACGTGTGGAGAGCTCAAGCTCCACACAATGTGTACCATACCCAAAACACATACTCAACCCCTAAACCTTACCGCAACCAGAATAGACCCGGGCCGGATGCTGATTGGAGAAACAAAGCGAGAAAAACATTCACTCCTCTCGGAGAATCATATACCAGTCTTTTCTACAGGTTGAAAGAATTGGGGATGTTGAGCCCAATCGCACCAAAAAATCCAAATCCTCCCCCAAAGAACCTTAACACTTCTGTCAGATGTGAATATTGTTCATGAACGGTGGGCCATGATACTGAGAAATGCTGGCAATTAAAGAATGCCATTCAAGATCTTATCGATGAAAGGAAAATTGAAGTTCAGGCCCCGGAAACCCCAAACATTACCCAAAATCCATTGCCGAATCACCACGAAACGAATATGATAGAACTGGTGCAGGGTAATGGCAATCAAAAACCATCTCAAGCCGTCATGATGATAAAGTCGAGTGACAAGTTAGAGAAAGAAATTGTGAAAGAGGAAGCAATTGTTGAGAAACCAAAGCCAGTAGTGATGGGAGGTTTAAAGGTAGTTCCAGGTGCAAAGACGATCGTGACTGTGAAAGGAGCAAGTGCAGAGCCGGTAATCATAAAACCAGTAGTGCAAATGCCAGTGGTGAGTACGAAGACTGTACCTTGGAACTATAACAAGGTAGCGGTAGTTTACAAGGGAAAAGAGATTTCTGGTGAAATTAATGAAACGCATGGACTCACCCGATCTGGAAGGTGTTTTGCTCCAGAGGAACTGAGAAAGATGAAAGCGGTGAAAGAAAGTCATTTGAAAAAGCCAGTGTCGGAGGAGGAAGCAGAAGAATTTCTTAAGAAAATGAAGTCGCAAGAATACTCAGTGGTTGAACAGCTAAGAAAAACCCCGGCCCAGATTTCTTTGTTATCTTTGTTGATACATTCAGAAGAGCATCGGAAGGCTCTTATGAAGATTCTAAATGAAGCTCATGTTCCGGAGAAGATTTCAGTGTGTCACTTGGAGAAGATTACCAGCAAAATTTTCGAGTCTAACGGGATTACCTTCTCTGATAGGGAGTTGCCGGTGGAAGGAACTGAACACAATAAAGCATTGTACCTCACAGTAAAGAGTGAAGAGTCAGTCGTGACTAGGGTATTAATTGACAATGGATCGAGCGCGAACATCTGCCCGCTGTCAACTCTAGGGAAGCTGAACATTAGCCCGGATAGAATCCGGAGAAACAGTATCAATGTGAGAGGGTTTGACGGCGGAGGTAAGAACACGTTGGGAGATATTATTTTGGAAGTGACCATCGGTCCCGTTGATTTTACGATGGAGTTCCAAGTGCTTGATATTGCCATATCATATAATTTGCTGTTAGGTCGACCCTGGATTCATGCGGCCAAAGCGGTACCATCTTCTCTACACCAGATGGTCAAGTTTGAATGGGAGCAGCAAGAGATTGTTGTACACGGAGAGGAAAATGCTTGTAATGTGGTAGCACCTTTTGACGGTACCGATGGGGATCGGGGTCCTTGGGTCTACCAAGTGACGGATGCTGTAGAAGTGAACAAAGTTGCTGAAGGAGAAAAGTTACCAACCCCGATAATGGCACCAACTGCTATAATGGTGGCCAGAGAAATGCTGAAAAACGGATTTACACCGGGGAGGGGATTAGGCAAAACACTGCAGGGAGTCACTCAGCCAGTTCAGCTTCCGGAGAATAAAGGTACATTCGGCTTAGGGTTCAAACCCACCTTTGCCGATATCCAAAGAGCCTCTAAAGCCAAGAGAAACTGGACCTTGCCCAAACCCATACCCAAATTATCCGACATCTTTATCGGGCCTGGTACAAAATATCAACCATCTGCTGCAGCAAAGTGCATTGAGACCCAACTTGGTAAAGAAATGCTTGGTTTTAGGAAAATGTTCTGGGAGGTGAATACGATTGAAGCAGGGGAAGGCACGAGCAACATGGACGTGCAATTTGTGGGGCCCAGAGTCACATTGAACAATTGGGAAGCTACTCCTTTCCTTATCCGGAAGGAGTCTTGGTAGTTAGCTCAAAATTTCATCATTGTTTCCCCGAAAGTTGTTATTTTATAATTTCCCCATTCCCCTCATGAAAAAAAAAAAAATCAATCACCATGTATCCCGAACATTGTTCGTTTCTTTTATTAATGAAATGCAGTTTTTCCTTTTTCTTCACTTTTGCCTTATTTTTCTTTATTTTTCCTTTTGTACAGTTTTGCATGTGTTGATTCCAATGCCATGTCATGCGTGAAGGATTCTGGACCCAGTTCCGACAATCACGCTACTATACAAGAAATCGAGGAAGATAGTGAAATAGAATGTGAGGATGAGGAAGCCCTGGAGGAAATAAGTAAGGACATGAAACAATACGAAGAAAAACCCAAGCCGAATCTGAGTGATACGGAATCTGTAAACTTGGGGAGCGAAGATGATGTCCGAGAAACAAAGATTAGTGTGCATTTGGAGGCACCCTCAGGGATGAATTGATAAGGTTGTTACATGAATTTAAGGACATCTTTGCCTGGTCCTATGATGACATGCCCGGGCTTAGCACAGATCCAGTGGTACACAAGTTGCCTATCTATTCTGAATGCCGGCCAGTGAAACAAAAGCTGAGAAAATTCAAAACGGACATTAGCGTGAAGATAAAAGAAGAGGTGAATAAGCAGTTCGAGGCAAAGGTCATAAGAGTTACCAAATACCCCACCTGGTTGGCAAATGTTGTGCCGGTCCCGAAGAAAGACGGCAAAACCAGAGTGTGTGTAGACTATAGAGACCTCAACAAAGCCAGTCCGAAGGATGACTTCCCATTGCCAAACATCCACATATTGATCGACAATTGCGCCAAGCATGAGATCGGTTCGTTTGTGGACTGTTATGCAGGCTATCACCAGATCCTGATGGACGGAGAAGATGCTGAAAAAACTGCCTTCATTACACCTTGGGGAACGTTCTGTTACAGAGTAATGCCGTTTGGATTGAAGAATGCCGGGGCAACTTACATGAGGGCAATGACCACTATGTTTCATGATATGATGCATAGAGAAATTGAGGTATATGTGGACGATGTCATCATAAAATCCAGAAAACAACCTGATCATGTGAAAGATTTAAGGAAGTTTTTCCAAAGACTCCGGAGGTACAACCTAAAACTCAATCCAGCGAAGTGTGCTTTTGGAGTGCCTTCAGGGAAGCTACTGGGGTTTATTGTGAGCCGGCGAGGTATTGAACTCGATCCATCAAAGATCAAGGCTATTCAAAGTCTACCTCCGCCTAAGAACAAGAAGGAGGTCATGAGCTTATTAGGAAGGTTGAATTACATTAGTCGGTTCATTGCTCAATTGACATCAACATGCGAGCCGATCTTCAAATTGTTAAAGAAAGATGCAGCAGTGAAGTGGACCGATGAATGTCAGGAAGCCTTTGACAAGATCAAAGATTATTTGGCCAATCCTCCGGTGTTAGTACCTCCAGAACCAGGGCGTCCTCTGATTTTGTATTTGACGGTGCTAGATAACTCTTTCGGTTGTGTACTGGGTCAACATGATGAGACAGGCAAGAAAGAACAAGCCATCTACTACCTCAACAAAAAGTTTACATCCTACGAGGTGAAGTATACCCAACTGGAGAGAACTTGTTGTGCATTGATTTGGGTGGCTCAGAAGCTAAAGCATTATTTGTCAGCATACACTACGTACTTGATATCACGGCTAGATCCTTTGAAGTATATATTTCAGAAGCCTATGCCTACGGGAAGACTGGCCAAATGGCAGATTCTGCTCACAGAATTCGACATTGTATATGTAACTCGTACGGCAATGAAGGCACAAGCTATTGCGGACCACTTAGCCGAAAATCCGGTGGATGATGAGTATGAGCCATTGAAGACATACTTCCCGGATGAAGAGGCAATGCTTGTCGAGGAGACAGAGCAAGAGGAGAGATCAGGATGGAAAATGTACTTTGACGGAGCTGTCAACAGCAGGGGCGTTGGTATCGGAGCGGTACTCATTTCAAGTACGGGACAACACTATCCCGTCACAGCTCAGCTTCGATTTTTCTGTACCAACAATATGGCCGAATATGAGGCATGCATCTTGGGATTAAGGATGGCGATTGACATGGGTATTCAAGAAATTTTGGTCATGGGTGACTCGGATCTCTTGGTACACCAAATTCAAGGGGAATGGGAGACACGAGATTTGAAATTGATACCATATCGGTATTGTTTGCACGAGCTGTCTCAAAGATTCCAGGCTATAGAATTCAAGCATATCCCGAGAATGCACAATGAGATTGCAGACGCTTTGGCCACGTTGTCCTCTATGTTTCATCATCCGGACAAGACATACATAGATCCGCTCCAGATCCAAGTCCGAGATCAGAATGCTTATTGTTTCTTTGTGGAAGAAGAGTCGGATGGAGAGCCGTGGTATCATGATATTAGAGAATACTTGAAAGCTGGCAAATACCCGGAGCAAGCCACCGGAGACCAGAAGAGAGCCATCAAGCGTCTAGCCAATGGATTTTTCTTCAGTGGAGGAGTGGTATACAAAAGAACACCAGATCTGGGTTTATTGCGGTGTGTGGATGCACAACAAGCAGATGAAATCATGATTGAAGTACATGCCGGAGTATGCGGACCCCACATGAGCGGGTATGTTTTAGCAAAGAAGATCTTGAGAGCTGGGTACTACCGGCTCACGATGGAGCGTGATTGTATCAGGTATGTAAAGAAATGCCATCAATGCCAGGTACATGGGGATCTGATCCACTCCCCGCCTTATGAGTTGCACACAATGTCAGCACCATGGCCCTTTGTCGCTTGGGGCATGGATGTCATCGGCCCAATAGATCCAGCCGCTTCTAATGGGCACAGGTTCATCCTGGTTGCAATTGATTATTTCACCAAGTGGGTCGAAGCTAAGACATTCAAGGCGGTGACGAAGAAAGCGGTGGTGGATTTTGTGCACGAGAATATCATATGCCGATTTGGAATCCCCAAAGTGATTATCACAGACAATGGAGCCAATTTAAACAGTCATCTCATGGCGGAAGTTTGTGAAAGGTTTAAGATCACGCACCGTAATTCCACACCTTACAGGCCAAAGGCAAATGGTGCAGTAGAAGCGACAAATAAGAACATCAAGAAGATTCTCCGGAAAATGGTGGAGGGATCTAGGCAGTGGCATGAAAAGTTACCCTTTGCTCTCATGGGTTACCGCACGACGGTACGTACTTCTATCGGAACCACACCTTATACCCTGGTGTATGGAACAGAGGCCGTTATACCCGCAGAAATAGAAATACCGTCATTGCGAATTATAGCCGAATCCGAGATAGATGACGATGAATGGGTAAAGGCCCGGTTAGAACAGCTGAATTTGATTGATGAGAAGAGATTGGCCGCAGTCTGCCATGGACAGTTGTATCAGCGGAGAATGGCCAGAGCATATAATAAGAAGGTACGACCTCGAACGTTTGAAGTCGGACAACTGGTATTGAGGCGTATCTTACCACATTGGGCAGAGGCAAAAGGTAAGTTTGCACCGAATTGGAAAGGGACCGTTCGTGGTATCACGGGTGTTGTCTAATGGAGCATTATACTTAACTGATGTTGAAGGAAAGTGCGTAGAGACTGCTATCAATTCAGATGCAGTCAAAAGATATTATGTATGATTCCTTTTCAATTGTATGTTTTGTATTTTGTTGTGATTTTGGAATTGAAATGACGAAGGCATTTTATTCTCTATCCAAACACTTTATCCATTGTTAACCCCTTTGAGCCTTAATGAATGAATTCTTTCATATCCCTCTCTCGGAATCACTTTAATGCAATAAGTTCTCAATTGCTAGAATGAAAAATGAAATGATGGAAAAATGAAAAAAAAAAATGACAAAAATGAAAAAATGAAAAAAATTGAATAAATGAATGAAAAAGAGAAAAAGACAAAGAAATCGGGAAAAAGTCAAAAAGAAATCCATCTAACTTATGAAGTTGGATGAACTACGTCCGACTTGATCCCGAAAGGGTACGTAGGCAGCCTCTCTGAGGTTCAGTCACAATAAAGAAAAAATCCAAAAATTCCCCACATATTGAAACTGGGGCAGAAGTTATGTTTAATAATTCCGAGAGTTGTAAATATTTTTAACCCTCGTTGAAATTTTGAGCCTTTATATCTTTCTTTCTCAACCCATCCAAAAGCCACATTACAGTCCAAAGAAAGACCTTCTGATCAATTCCGAAATGATAACGAATGCAATGAAGGAGGAGCGAAACATCGGACAACACCTGTGGTAAGAAAACAAAATACAAAAGGAAAAATGGAAAAAATAATAAAAAAAAAAAATTGAGAGAGTCTCATTAGTGAAAACCTTAGCCGGCACTGTGAGACGATTGTGAGGTTGAGAGAATAAACGAGAGAGTCTTATTGGTGAAAACCTTTCGAGGCACCGTAAGGCGATCGTGAGGACTATCAAAAGAGAAAAGGCAACAAAAAAAAAGAGTATTGGTTTGGGGTCAAAGGAAATTCAGAGTCAGAATAATGATTGGAACGAACTGGGTCGGAGTTTAAATACATGGCATGGTCGGCGGAATCAGCCAACAAATACCCAGATAAGTTCCGTCATCTCTCCAAAATACCCTTACCTTTCTTTCATTTTTTCTGCATTTCATTGTTTACCCTTTTTGAGAGCTAACTACCAGCTCCTGATAACGGAAGTTGAAATAACACTGGATCAGAAAGAATGGAAGATTGGGGAAAGGAATAAAGAAGCTTGGCAAACATGGCCAAAGAAAAAGAAAACAAAACAAAAAGGGAAAAATGAGAAAATACAAAAAGAGTCAGCAAGGGACAAGAAGTCGAAAGCCATGCAACATGAAAAAGCAAAAACAAAGGAAGCAATAAGAAGTGGGGACGGCAGATGCCAGTTGCCAGCAGTTTATATCTAATAAATCTTGTTTCATGCAGGAACGAATTGTCGCTAATCACTTTAGAGTGAATGTGACCAATGTGGAAAATTTAAAATACCAAAAGAGAGAGTCTGCTGAATAAGTGGAGAAATTCACAGGCAAGAGTTAAGTTGGTAAAAGAAAATACCAAAAAAGAGGAGGTAACATATTTTAAAATCCACTCCCCAGTCCTCAGGCTGAGGGAATATTTTCTGCATTCGCATTGCACGTTTCAATTCCGTTAGGCGCCCACCTTCAAATACGGGAATATTTTCTGCATTCGCATTGCACGTTTCAATTCCGTTAGGCGCCCACCTTCAAATACGGGAATATTTTCTGCATTCGCATTGCACGTTTAATTTCTGTTAGGCGCCCACCTTCAAATACGGGAATATTTTCTGCATCGCATTGCACGTTTCAATTCCGTTAGGCGCCCACCTTCAAATACGGGAATATTTTCTGCATTCGCATTGCACGTTTCAATTCCGTTAGGCGCCCACCTTCAAATACGGGAATATTTTCTGCATTCGCATTGCACGTTTCAATTCTGTTAGGTGCCCACCTTCAAATACGGGAATATTTTTTGCATTTGCATTGCACGTTTCAATTATGTTAGGCGCCCACCTTCAAATACGGGAATATTTTCTGCATTTGCATTGCACGTTTCAATTCCGTTAGGCGCCCACCTTCAAATACGGGAATATTTTCTGCATTCGCATTGCACGTTTCAATTCCGTTAGGCGCCCACCTTCAAATACGGGAATATTTTCTGCATTCGCATTGCACGTTTAATTTCTGTTAGGCACCCACCTTCTAATACGGGAATATTTTCTGCATTCGCATTGCACGTTTAAATTTCTGTTAGGCGCCCACCTTCAAATTCGGGAATATTTTCTGCATTCGCATTGCACGTTTAAATTTCCGTTAGGCGCCCACCTTCAAATTCGGGAATATTTTCTGCATTCGCATTGCACGTTTAAATTGCTGTTAGGCGCCCACCTTCAAATACGGGAATATTTTTCTGCATCCGCATTGCACGTTTAAATTTCTGTTAGGCGCCCACCTTCAAATACGGGAATATTTTCTGCATTCGCATTGCACGTTTAAATTTCTGTTAGGCGCCCACCTTCAAATACGGGAATATTTTCTGCATCATCATGGTTTATATATTTAAAAGCCCACACTGGGGCAGAAAAAGAAAAAAAGAGAGGTAGTTTGTTGTTTTGTTTTGAGCAGGTTCAGCTCGGGATCAAGAAAAACAAGAAAATCAACAAAAAAAGAGTCATCAAGAAAACAAGAAAATCAACAAAAAAGGAAGATTCTGCATCACCGGAAAGGGAAGAAGAGCAAAAGCTAGATTAGGAACAATTATAATTGTAGGATCATAGCTTAGAATAGCTTCTTCATTTTACATTTCCCCCCCCCCCCGGTGTAATAAGGAGTAATCAGCAGGTCTCAACAGTGTCAATGCAACAGTGAGTCTGGTAGTTTTTAAAACTGCCAGACCTTCCCGAACTACACTGACCTGATTCCCGTTTAGCCCAGGATATGTAGGCAACCTCTAAAGCAGGGTGCGGTCAAAAGGTTTTCAAAAATGCTTTCACGGAATATGCCGATGTGCAAAAATCTCTCATTATCGCTCACTTGTCTTTGCACTGAAACTCTTCGTGTTCCCGAGCAAAGAGGGGCAGCTGTGAGCACATGATTTTTGCACTAAGCCTTTAAATTCCCAAATTAAAATAAATATGTTTTTGAGTGCAATTACTTGCTTTGTTTGAAATTAGTTATATTTTTGTGTGTTTGAATAAGTAAGAAATTAGAAAAAATCAAAAAATAGTAGTAAGTAATTTGTTAGTTTAGTTAATTAGGAAATTAGTAAAATAGCTTAAGTAGTAGAAATTAGGAAAAAATAGCAGAAAATTACCAAAAAATACTAGGAAATTAGGGTAGGTAGTAAATTAGGATTTATAATTTTTCATAAAAGAAAAGGAAAAAAAAAGTATAAAAGAAAATACATAAAAATAAGTTAATATCAGAAAATAAAAAAAATTGATATTGTGTTAGGCTTGGGCTGATTTGAGTTAAAAGAATTGGCCCAAAGCTTTGGCCCAGTAAAGTGGCCCGTTGATCTGTGGAGAGATTCAATCTCATCCGTCCATCAAGACAGATCCGACGGTCGAGATTAATGGCAGGATTATTAGGGTTAATTAATTAAGAGAAGCGATCTGGGCCGTCCGTTTAAGTTGATCTAACGGGTGATGACCTTAGTCTTATGAACGACAATACTACGTCGTTTTAGTAACGCCTCCCTGAGCCGTTGATCATCATCAAATGAACGGTTGAGATTTCATCGGATGCCTGGCCTATATAAGGCTTTGGTCCGAGAACTTTTGCCATTTTTGCAAAACCCTAAAGACAGCCGCCCTTGACCCCTCTCTCACTTCGTCTCCTTCATCCTCGGCGGCCATGGCGGCCACCACCTTCCACGGTGGTCGCCGGCCTCCCTTACCTCTCCCATCTTCTTCTCCTTCTTCTTCATGCCATAACACACCCAAAACCCCCAAAAAAATACCACCGTTCTTCAAAGTCCCGGTCACCGAAGTTACACCGGTGACCACCAAAGTATGAGAACCCACTTGAAACCAATGCCATTCTCTTCATCTCCCCTAGAGCTACCCAACCATACTATTGGCTACCCTCGAATCTTACCGGAATGTTTCGAATATCCCAAAAAGGGTCGTCGGAACCCTAACTCCGGCGACCCCAAATTCAACCCCTTCCAAGACTTCATCTTTTCCTCACCCAAACACCATCATACAGCCCAGAATCCCAAAAGGCTCCCCCTTTTGAGCCTAAGAGAAAGACCATAGAGAAAAATTGAAGAAAAAGAGAGATCTGGAAAAGAATAAGAAAAAGAAAACAAGAAGGAATAAAAAGAGTCTGGGAGAGTCTGAGAGATTAGAGAAACACAGAAAGAAAGAGATTAGGAAGCTCGGGGGACAGGCCCCGCAAGCTAAGTCCCCGACCCTAATTTGTTTGCTTTATTTACCTGTTTTGCTTGCTATTTTCTTGTTTATTCTGTGTGTTTAGCATGCTTTTGATCAGTTAGATTTTTATTAGTCTTTGAAGAGTTTTAGTTTATTTGTTTGTTTTTCTGTTTAAAAGATCTATTCTTCTTTATCTTGTTAGTCTTCGTATGTTATCTCTTGTGTTATTGGACTGCATGTTTAACATAAGGGTTTATTTTGAGAAAATCTTGTTCATTCGTCTGATCTTTACTTTCTCTTCATTTCATATCTTTTCATTTTATTACTCGTATGTTTAGATTAGGGACTTTTTATGTTTGTTATGTCTCTTCATGCCTACTCTATTATTTTTGTTTGATTTGCATGCTTATGAATGTTTATTTTGTTTCTGTTCATCATGTTATTCTTCTTTGCATGCTTCTCTGATAGACATAGATTATCACCTTAGCTTCTTCTTTGTTTCATGCCTTTCTTTGCTTAATTTCGTAGGTTTTAACTTGTTTTAGGGTTCTATAATCATCTTACTCACATCCTTTGTTCTAACTGTTTTAGGTTTAGTTTAACACTAATGATGACTTTCATCTTATTCATCTTCATATGCATATTCTCCTGTTTGTTTATTTTCATGTTCTGTTTCTTCCATGTTTAGTCGGGTTTAGTCTAATACATGTTTAGGGTTATTAAGTGTTTGGTTTGTCTTTCGAGTTCAAAATTAGATCTTGATATTCATGTTCTCTCTTCTATTCTGTTAGGGTTTTTATCTTGTTAGTTTTCAATAGCTCTTCTGTCAACTTACATGTTTGGATCCTGATACTATGTTCAATGGTTTGTCTTTCATTGTCACTCATGATTTGTGTTAGATTACTGTTGTTGGTTTGCAACATCTCAATTGTTTCTGTATCTTCACATGTCTAGTCTTAGTAAAGCTTGGCAATCTTTATTCATCCCTTATCCTGTCTTTAATCTGGGGTTCACTTCTTTGCTCACATGCTGGTGGTCTTATTTGTAGTGCAAGTCTAGTACTTTTGTCATACCATCTCTCATATGTTTTATTTGATGAATGAGTATGCCAATTTGGGGTCTGTTTCTCTTCATGTTACCCTCATATGATAGACTTAGGTTTCTCTTCTCACTGATTCTCCATGTTTTCCTGCTTTACATGCTTCATCTACTGCTGACTGTTTGTGATAGTTTAGTTCTGTGCATGTCTATGATCATTGATCTTAAGGATTTTGGGAATTTTTCAATTGTCATTTGACCTGAACTAGTGGTAACTTAGGCTAGATTGACATAAGTTTGACACTTTGTTACATGAATTGGATGGAATTAATTGATTAACCAGAATTCAACCATATCAAATTTCCCTTTCTGAGTTCTGGATGATTGATGCATTTGTTTGGTTTATGTGGCTATGTGTACAAAAATATGTTGGAATAACTAAGTTTTCAGTAGTTCTTGTTGGTATGATTAGATGATTAACATTCACTAACCTTAGGAGAATTGGTTATAGCTGTTAGTGCTAGGCTTCATAAAAGTGGTTAGTTTTAAATAGGTATAAACTGAAAATGATCATAATTAGGTTATAAATTGGCTTAAGAATGGTTAACCTTGCAAAAGGTTGACCAATTCTGTGAGCCCTAACACACAGCTCACTGTTAAACAGTGGCTGGTTGTGCAAAGGGGCTATGTCTGCAAATGCAGACTAGCCCAGGCTCTATATTGAGCCCTGAACAGCAAAGTGGCCAAACCTGTAAAGGTTTTGGGCCTAGCTGTTCAGTATATGGCTTTAATAGCCCAAGCTAAGTCTCAACTTGAGACTGGCTAAATTTTAAATAGGTTTAACATAACAATAAAACAGGCTATGCCTGCAATTAGCTTTAATTAAGAATAAATTTGTCTTAATTGACTGAAATTAGTTTAAAAGGGGCTAAATTTGAAATAGTTCTTAAAAAATGAAACTGGCCAGCCCTTAAATACTAATACCAGGGCTGGCTATTAGTTAAATAGGTTCAAAATAAGCTAAAATCTGCCCTAGGCAAGCTGGTAAATCAGCAGTGCTCTTAGGGGCACAATTGGGTATTGAAAAGGTAAAATAGTAACTAGTAAGAACTTAGGAGGGTAATAGGGACATTCATGCTCCTGATTTCTGCAATTTTGTAGAGATTTAGGGGTATAATGGTCTCCTAAAAATGGGAAATCTGTAAAAATCTCAAACCCCTAAGGTCATAGTAGTAAAAGGCCATAAAAGAGAATCTTTAGAACCTTCCAGCACATGCTGGAAGGGTTTCTGGTAACTGAAATATGGACTAAAGTGTAGAATGGATAATTTTAGGAGGGGGAAGTGGGATTAATCCCATACTTCCTCCCCAAGTATTCAGCCCTAAAGGTTAGCTATAAATATCTCTTAAAAGGGGCTGAAAAGGGGGTTCCATTGGAGAGCAATCTGAGCTAATATTTGAGGTTCCAAAAATCTGAGAAATCTGAAATATATCTGGGGTTCGAAAATTTCAGTAATTCTGAATCTATTCTCTACTAGTTTTATACCATAAAGTTTCAGAGTTTAGAAGAGCAATAGAATAGTAGAATTTCTGGGCTTTTCTCTCGGATTGCTGGGTTATTTGCTTGGGATTTCTTATTGTTGTTGCTGTGGTCTTCTATTTGGTTGATTTTCAAGTCATCACTGTTGCATTGCTTTGTTCGAATCCACTGCTGATTACTTACTTGCATCCCCTAGACTCATTGGTCTTCTTCTCTGTGATTCCAGGTACTTTTCTACCAGAAATGAAGCTGTAATGGAATTTGAAATGAAGACTTGAAATTATTTTGTTATTCATCTGTAGTTTCACTTTTAATTTGTAGTATGCTGTAGTATATAGCCAAGAAGAACAGAAACTAATGCTGTAATAATGTAGTACTAGCAGTAGTATAAGTAGTAATATATTGTAGATAGCTTGTCACTTAGTTTAATTAGGAAAACTTAAAACATAAGTCAATTAGTAATACCTGCAACATTAATAATCTGGTAATGAACTTCCTGAAGAAATCAGTAGTGTAATAATAGCATGATTGTAGATCACCATCACTTAGTCAAATAGGAATACTATTAAAACCAAAGCTAATCAATTCACTTGCATACATTAGTAATAATAAGCTCATTTAGCTAATCTGTTTCGTTAACTAATCTTGTTTTTTTTTAAGTAAGTTTAAAAGGGAGTGAAATTGGCTGTTAAAATGGGTTCGAACCAGTGTTCAAATCAGTGTTTAAACATAGTCACAAGGTCATCAAAAGAGAAGATTAGTTTGAGGAATTAGTAATTTATTCACAATTGGGTTCGGGACATCTCATAAGTTGAAATCAGGCTAGAATCAATAATGTATTTGTGTACATATCACTTAGTCTGGGCTAATTTAGTTAATGTTAGTGAATAAACAGATTGATGAAGCATTGTCTAATATAGTTGAATCACTCTTCTCTTCCATTCTTAGTATAAGTAATGTCTACAATGTTAATTGGCGTGTTGGCAGAAAGCAAATGGAACAATGGTAGTCCAGTCATCTGTAGATTAATTAGTAGTAATTTAGTGTAAGTATAGATTATATTGTATAGTGATTCTTATCTTCTGAAAAATGAATAAAATTGATGTGATTTCATTTCCAATTCTGAGTATTTGTCCCTTTATGAAACCTGTCTCATATTTTCTGTTATTATAATCTGGTTTAGGCCCAATGTACAGCGTGGGTCTGAACTATCCTACGAATCTGTTTGGTCCATTGATCAATAATCCGAAGCTGATCCAGTCAAACGAAAAGAAGACCAGGCCCAATAAATAGTAAGAATTCGACGGGCCTGGATTATTATAGTAATAGCATACGATTAAGGAAAAAACAAATATAGAAAACTTAGCCAAATGTTAGTATCTTTAAATAAATAATTTGGGACGAGCCTCGCCCGAATAACACCGGGGCCCCCATTTAGTAATAATATAACACAAATAGACCCGGGAAAGCTAATAGCTAATTCCATAGCTTCTCCCAAAAGATTTAAAAGCCGATAGACGTTACTTTAGGGCACGATTTTAATATACCTTCCTATGAACGAGTGTGCATTTGGTGCGACTCAAATCCAAATCTCGGCAAAGCCGAAATACTCCAAAAGTCATAGGCGTACTGGTTACGGTATGACTCGAGGCATGTTTCCGCGATGTCGCAAATTCCTAAAAATAATATTTAACGCAAAAGCACATTATGTTGTTAAAATCTATAACTGAGTCAAACAAAAGTCAAAAACGACAGTGGAGCGACCGTGCTAAAACCACGGAATCCGGGAGTGCCTAACACCTTCTCCCGGATTAACAGAGTTCCTTATCCGGACCTCTGCTTCGCAGACATTTTAAAGAGTCAAAATTCCTCGGATTTGGGATCAACCGGTGACTTGGGACACCATTGTCATTCCCAAGTGGCGACTCTGATTAACCTCTAATGAAATCCCGAACCGATTGTCCTTAAATTAGAAAAACTCCTTCCCTTACGTTATTTTATCCGTCTCGGGTAATTGAGCGTCGGGGTATACCCTACAAGTGTGTTTATACACCTTACGCATGTACGGGGTAGTAAAAAGGGAGGTGTGACACCCACCTGGATAACGAGGGAACACTTTTCTGCAATTTTAATTTTTCATGCATCAGGCGCCCACCTGGATAACAATGGAATACTTTTTTGCAATTTTAATTCCATGCATCAAGCGCCCACCTGGATAACAAGAGAATACTTTTCTGCAATTTTAATTTCATGCATCAGGCGCCCACCTGGATAACAAGGGAATACTTTTCTACAATTTTAATTTCATGCATCAGGCGCCCACCTGGATAACAGGGGAATGCTTCTCTGCAATATTAATTTCATGCTTCAGGCGCCCACCTGGATTACAAGGGAATACATTTCTGCAATTTTAATTTCTGCAACTTTGGTTTGTGTTAGCTAACATGAGTAACACTGTAACATGAAAAGCCCATAGTGGGGCAGCAGAAAAAGTTCGTTGTTTTGTTTTGTTTTGTTTTAAGCATGTCTCAATTTGAAGACAAGAAGTATCATCAAAAATCAAAAAAAGAAGAAGGGGGAAGCAAGAGAAAGAAAACCAACAAAAAAGAGAGTCAACATCACAGAAAGTCAAGGAAAAAGAGACAAGGAAGAGTAAAGAGACAAGAAGCTAGACAGGAATAATTGCAATTCGTAGAATCATAGCGTAGAATATCTTCTTCATTTTACATTTTATCCCCCGGTGTAAAAAGGAGTAAGTCAGCAAGTCTCAATAGTGTCAATGCAACAGTGAGTCTGGTAGTTTCAAACTACCAGACCTTCCCGAACTACACCGACCCGATTCCTGTTTAGCCCAGGATATGTAGGAAACCTCTGAAGCAGGGTGCGGTCAAAAGGTTTGTAAAATGCTTCTTACGGAATATATTAGTGGGCAAAAATCTCTCATTACTACTCACTTGTCTTTGCACTGAAACTCTTCGTGTTCCCGAGCAAAGAAGGGCAGCTGTGAGTACATGATTTTTGCACTAGGTAAGTAAATTCCAAAGTTAAAATAAAATAATATTTTTTAGTGTAATTGCATGTCTTGTTTAAAATTAGATACATTTTGTGTGTTTGAATAATTAGAAAATAAAAAATAAAAAAAAAAGAGAAATACATGTATTTTAGATTAAGTAATTAAAAAGAAAATTAACAAAAAATAGCTTTAATTAGCGGAAATTAAGGGAATATAGTAGAAAATAGCAAAAAATATCAGAAAATTTGGAAAAAATAGTAAAATTAAAAGAATTTGAGCAATTGGAAAAGAATATAAAAATAGGAAATAAAATACAACAAGAAAATACATAAAAATAATTGAAATATTAGAAAAATACAAATAATATATATAGTGTAATAAGACTAGGCGAAATACAGTCCAATTGGCCGGCCCAGTCCTTAAGCCCAAAGAAACCGGTCCAGCTCAATAGATACCATTGATCTCAGCCGTCCATTGCACCAAATCCAACGGCTGAGATAATTGACCAGAATTAATTAATTAGCTAATTTCAAGATTGAATCTGAGCTGTCCGTTTAAGGTGATCTGACGGAAGAGACCATTGGTCTCATTACAAATGGAACGGGGTCGTTTATGTAACATTAGTCTTGACCGTTGATCATCAACAATTCAACGGCCAAGATCACCTCAGCCTTTACGACTATATAAGGTTTTGGTCTGTTGAGACCAGCCATTTTGTAACCTCCCAAACCCTAGCCGCCCCCTCTCTCTCACCATTCTTTTTCATCTCCCCCTCTGCAACTTCACCGGCCATGGAGGCCACCACCTCCCACGGTGGTCTCCGGCCACCTCTTCACCCCAAGACCACCCTCTTCTTCTTCATCTCAAACCTCACCCAGAACCCCGGAAAAACACTAAAAATCCCATGTTCTTGGATTTTCGGTCATCGGAGTCTATCTCTGGTGACCACAAGAACCCACCGTAAATCAACACCACATGACCACCTCAGCCCGATCTATCCCACCACAACCTTGGTTTCCTTCGAATCTGCCCTGATATTCTCGATTATCCAAAAAGAAGTCGCTAGAACCCTAACTCCGGCGACTCAAACTAAATCCCTTGCCATGATCTTACCTTTACCCCTCTGAATACCCCCCCTCTAAACATAAACCCCAAAAGACTTCATCTTGAAGTCTAAAAAGAAATACAAGAAAAAAAAAGAAATAAAGAAAGAAATAAAGAAAAAGAAAAAAAGAGTCTGGAAAGATATTGAAAAAAAGAGAGGAAAACGGGAAGCTAAGTGGACCGGCCCTGCAAGCTAAGTCCCTCTCCCCTCTGTATGCTTTACTTGTTTTCTTTCTTCATTTTCATGCTTTCTTCTGTTTTATATTTTTTGTCTTGATGTTCTTGTTTATTTCTCTGTTCTTTTGGTTTTCGATATTTCTTCTGTTGTTCTGCATGTTTAATTCTAATACTAGTTTAGTTGTTTGACTCTCATTCTATTTCATCTTTGTATTAGGTTGTTTTTTGTTAGTTTGCAATATCTTGACTGTTCTTCTTTCTGTTTCTTTGCATGTTTAGTATTAGTGAAAGTTTAGCCGCCTTTCTTCATCTCTCATATCAGAGTTATCTTGTGTTTAATCTGGGTTTGCTTCTCTGTTCTAGAGATTTTCACATCCTTTGTTTATATTTAGGGTTTTCTTATTTGTTGATTTTCAGCATCCCTTCTGTTTGTTTTAGTGCAAGTCTAGCCTCATTTCATGTCTATATCACCTCTTATGTGCTTTCATCTGCTAAATAAGCATGCTAATCTGATTCTACTTCTCTTTATGTCACTTTACATGATAGATGTAGGATTCTTCTCCACTGTTTCTCCATGTTCTGCTGTTCTTTTTCTTCATCTTATCTATCATGTATATATCAAGTTAGGTTTAGTATTTGGAAGTGGATTCTGATTACCATTCTTATGTTACTCTATCAAGGTCCATTGTTCTTATGTCTGATATAGGCTATTCTTCATTCTTCTTGACTGTTTTACGAGATCTAGTTTCTATTAAGTCTATGCCCATGAACTTTAAAGGTTTTGGGGTTTTTTAGTGAATCATCTAACATGAATTGGTTGTAACTAAGTCTGATGGATGTTAATTGACACTTTGGTACATGAAATTGAGTTATGTGAGTTGATTAGTTAAGATTCAACATTATTAAACTTCCCTTCTGAGTTTTAATTGATTGATGAACAATGTTTGGTTTCATGTGGCTGTGTGTGCAATTGTATGCTCAAATGGCTGAGTTTGCAATAGTTTTTGCTAGTATGAGCAGTGATAAATACCCATCAACCTTAGGGGAATTGGTTATAGCTGTAATAGTACTAAGTTTCACAAATGGCTAAAACTAAAAATCAAATAAAAATAGGATACAAGTTAAATAAGTGAGCAAAAGTGGTTAATTTTGCAATTGACCAACTCTGCAAAGTCCTACACATACTGGCCCACCCTTAAGTGGGATAGTTGTGTAAATTGGTTTAAGTCTGCAAGTTCAGACTTACCAAGGCTCAAATTGAGCCCTGAATCACAGGTGGCTAGGTCTGCAAAGGCCTTAGCCCAGCCTGTATTCAGTAAATGGGCTTCAATTGCCCAAGCCAAGTCTCAACTTGAGACTGGCTAAATTTTAAATAGGCTAAGTATAACAATAAAGCAGGCTAGTCCTGCAAATAGTTTAAAAATAAAATAAAAGTCTTAATTAACAGAAAATGAAACAAATATGGGTTAAAATTGAAATAGTTCTTCAAGATAAAACTGGACAGTCCTTAAATACCAATGCAAGTACTGGCCCTTAGTTAAATAAGTCCAAAAATGCTGAAAACCTGACCTAGGTAGGTCGGGTAATTCAGCAGTGCCCTTAAGGGCATAAAAGGAACACAAATTGGTAAAATAGTGGAGTACATAGAACACATAGGGACATGGGAGTCATTTGTACTCCTGATTTCTGCAATTTTGCAGAGATTGAGGGGTATAATGGTCTCCCTAAAAAGGGAAATCAGTAAAAATCTATAACTAATAAGGACACTTTGGTAAAAGCTTTGGAATAGAATAAAAAAGAACCTTCCATCACATGCTGGAAGGGATCTTATAACAGAAAATGGGGTGTAAGTGTAGACTTAGTAATTTTTAAAGGGGGAGAAGTGGAATTTACTTCTATTCTTTCCCCCCAAGAAATCTGCCTATAAATACCCTCTAAAAAGACTAAGTAATGGCTGGTTTTTCAATAGAGAAATTCAGAGAAAAATATAATAGCAAAAGCCAATAGCTTCCTGCATATTTCGAGTAATAATCTCTGGTTAAGCTGCCTGTTTTTGTGGGATTTCTGCTCGATTTATTCTAGGATTTCATATTTGTTGTTGCTGTGGTTTTCTGCTCGTTTGGGATTCATCTTACACTGTTGCATTGCCTGGTTTGAGTCTGTTGCTGATTGTTTGCTCTTAACCCCCTAGAACTCATCGGCTTCCCTTTGTTGATCCAGGTACATTTTCTGTTCGATCGAAGATGTAATGCTGAAATGCTAAATGATGAAATGAAGTTCAAGTTTCGATTCATTTGTTATTATGTATTTGCAGTTTACTATTTTCATTAGCTATTTAATATAGCTTAGATATGTAATTTAAATGTAGTGTAGAATGTATAAGTAGAAAGACCAAAACAAAAATAGTGTAATAGATAGATTAATAGTAGTAGTGTAGTGTAGATAGCATATCACCTAGTTCAAAAGGGTAAAACTTTAAAATATAAGTTAGCTAACCACAGTTTTAAATCATTAATAGATCTTTGCCGTAGCATCGTAAGTATCACATAGTTAATCATATTTTGTGGAGAAGCATTTAGATATAAATAAGTTTCGAAGGAGAAAAACACTAGTTCAAACCATGATTCATTCACGATTGAGTTAACAACACTGTAATGAGTTAAAGTTATAGTAAAAATCGGCGTTGTAGTTGTGTTTAAGCCTTTGAATCACTTAAATGTAAATACTCAGGTTATTATTATTAAGTAATTAGAACTACAAATCTTGCTCATGTAATTAGCATGCTTTAGAAATCAATGTCCAGATTTGAGTGAGTTTAAAGGTGGAAATGAACAGATGAAGTAACAATTAAGACGAAGTTGGCTTTGAAAACATCAAATAAGTTCAGTTCGTATTAGACTCAGTAGTATAACAGTGTAGCTGTAAATAATTCATCTTATCTTTAGGTAATCATCATGCTTTTCATATATAGTTAAATCACTTCTTAACCCCTTAGTTAGTAAGTAATTTGGATGTTAGTATAGATTCATCATTAGAAACAAAAGTGAGGTCAATCTTTTAATTCGATTCACATGTGTATTAGACAGTTGGGAGTTAAAATTAACACTGATAATTTGTATACTGATTTTTCCCCTTTGATAAATAAAAGTGCAATTTGAATTTATTATTGATTCCAGATGTTTATATTTCTCTTCGGTTATTTACTTTCATTATTATTGTTCCAATTCGGTTTGGGCCTAATATGTAACGTGGGCCTGAACTATCACACGAAGCTGGTTGGACCATCGAATAGAAGCCTAGAGACGGCCTGGGTCATTAAGACCTGAAAAGATCCAGTATCTATTTAAATGTGGGTACAAAGGCCCATGCCCGATAAAGGAAATGATAGTGGCCTGGGCTCAATTCTGATACGATAATAAATAGCTAAGGAAAGAACAAAAATGGAATAACATAGTCTGTTAGGATTGAGACTGTAAAATTTAATTGGGACAAGCCTCACATGACACCAAATAGTGGGGCCCCCTTAGTAACGAAATAATATGTAAATAGAATCGGAAAAGCTACTAGTAAATTTCATAGCTTCTCCCAAAAGAATTAAAAGCCGATAGACACTATTAGGCACGATTTAATATACTTTCCTTAAAATACGAGTGTGCACTTGGTGCGACTCAAATCCCAAATCTCGGCAAAGCCGAAATGTACTAAAGGTCACATGCGTACTGGTTGCAGTGTGACTCGAAGTACGTTTTCGCGATGTCACAATTATTTTAAAAAAATATTAAAGTAAAAGCACATACATATTGTTTAAAATTTTATAAAAAGTCAAATAAGATTGAGAACGACGGTTGAGCGACTGTGCTAAAACCACGGAATTCATGAGTTCCTAACACCTTCTCCCGGGTTAACAGAGTTCCTTATCCAGGTCTTTGTTTTGCGGACTGTAATAACAGAGTCAACATCCTTGGATTCGGGATTAACCGGTGACTTGGGACACCATTATCTTCCCAATTGGCGACTATGATAATTAAATAAAAATCCCGAACCGATTGTCCTTTATATGGAAAAACTCCTTGCTCTTTGTTTTTATATCCGTCTCGGGTATTTGAACACTGAGGTATACCATACGTGTCTTTCCAAACGGATCGGTACAAAAGCTTTTTCATGTCTGGGGTAGTAAAAAGGGAGGTGTGACACCCATACACAATAGTCAGATGATATTTTAAATATTCTTGAAGTATATCCATGTAATATTTGGATCATCCCTGAACATATGGTCATCTATTAAGGATAAACGTCTGAATAATATTACCATTATTACCATTATAATTTTCCCTACCCCATAGTGATACCTTGTAGAGCCACTCCACACTCTTTAGATGTCTTCAAGATATCTTCTTTTAGTCTAAGACGGGAAATACTCTGTTAGGGTTTCTCCTGTATAATCATGATATAAAATATATGAATCGTGGAAATACTCTTCGGAGTTGCTAGAACTGATGCACCTCCTCAACGTCCTCCCATTTATGAGATATAGTATCATGAACAGATGACTTACTATGTATATAATTCAAGAAAAAAAGGATAGTCTAATGAAGAGGATCGTGTGAACGTGGTTGATGATAAAGGAGAATGTGAGGATTATAATTTATTTGACCATGTATGATAAGCTAACATCTCCTATCCGTTTAAATTAATAAGATATAATTCGAGGCTTCCCAGCCCTCTTTAGGTTATATATGAGGTTACTCAAAGTTTCTTTATGTGGGTTATAAAGGTATCTCTTTACATGAGAAACTTTATCCTTGATAGTTGATTAGGTATTAAATATGTTACATCGATTAAAGACAAATTGTAAAGGTAAAGGACATCGATTAAAGACAACTTTAAATTATCCACCACGGCTCCTCAATAAAGGATGACTTTTGGGGTTATACAGTGTTTTAATATGAGATCCAATTACTTTGCACATATAAGCAGGGGTATATCGGTATTGGATATTGGACTAACATTTCATAAGCCTAGGATTATTATCGTACATAAAAGGGTATGGTGATGTTTATCCACATCTTAAGCCTGTAAGTCTACATATTGCTGAGTTGCCTAATCTTTGTTTATAAGTACATAAAAGGGTATGGTCAGTTTAAAGACCATACAATATCTTTATGAAGGTGCATATTTTACTCCGAACATTAACCATAAGTACATAGAATTTAGAATTATAACTTATAATGTTGCATATTCTAATGTCCATCCTTTATGCCTTACATAAGTATGCTGTATATGGTACACACATGGAATTGTGCCTCTATTCCATACTTAAGCACCTCCTTATAACAAGTCTCGAGCAAGCATGGTGTAACGACCCGGCCAGTCATTTTTGAAATTTACGCCCTGATCCCCAATTTAACTATTCCCCTAAGTTCATTTATGCTATTGGGGTTTTCCGGGAGGTTCGGTTCTAGAATTTGGAGTGTTTTGGGACACTTAGTCCCTAAATGAGAGCTTTATAGTTGAAAAATGACCCGTATTCAGAACAATGTTAAGACGACCTCGAAACAGAAATTCGACGGTTCCATTACCTCTGTTAGGTGATTTTGGTCTTGGGAGCGCATTTGAAATGTATTTTGGAGGTCTGTAGCTCATTTAGGTTTGAAATACCGAAGTTTGGAATTTTAAGAAATCCGATCGATAGATGAGATTTTGATACGAGAGTTGGAATGGAATTTTGATAGTTGCAGTAGCTTCGTTAGGTGATTGAGAATATGTCTGCAAATTTTTAGGTCATTCGGACATCGTTTGGTCGGGTTTTTGATAGCATGTAGGTTTCAGAAGTTTTGCTTGAAACTTATGCTTGAATCCGCCTTTATTTGAGGATTTCCGTGTTTAAAGGCATGTTTTTATTATTGGAACAAGTTCGTATCGTGTTTTGGGGTAGGTTGCTAGTTTTCGTTGGGGTCCCTGGGGCCTCGGGGTGAATCCGGGGTCCAATCGGACCAATTCTTGCATTTTAGAAGTACTGTTGACTGCTGGTATGTGTTGCAGACGAATGCTCTATGCGATTGCATAGAAGAATGAATTTGAGCTTCTGAGTTGTTCTATGCGATCGCATAGACAGGGATGCGATCGCATAGGTTTGTAACCTTGCTCTATGCGATCGCATGGCTATTTGTGCGATCGCATAGTGTATTGTGGCCCTTGGTCCCTGGAAGTTGTTTGTGCTATGCGATCACGGGGATTGAGAGCGATCGCATAGTAGTAAATTTGGAGCCTGGACAATTGTTCTATGTGATCGAATTGTTTGTCTACGATCGCATAGTATTAAACATTGAGAGTAAAATTTTGTTCAATGCGATCGCAACAGTGGGCATGCGATCACATATAGTAAATACCTGGGCAGACAGAATCAGAATATAAAACTTCATCCGCGAGGGTTTCATCATTTTTACAAAAACTCAAGCTAGGGAGCTCGGTTTGGAGTGATTTCTCGCGTGCTTTTCAGAGACAATTGTTGGGTAACGACTTCTTACTCCCTTGTAATCATTATTCACTTATCAAAACTCAATTTCTTCCTTTAATTTCGGATTTGAGGTATAAAAGTGGGGTAGTTTCATAGAAGAAACTTTGACCATTTTGGAGGAGAAAACGAACTCCGATTTCGATAAATTTTATATGGTTAGACTCGTGAGAGTAAGAGGGTTCTGAAAACGTAAAAATATGTTGATTCTGAGCCGATGGCTGTAGGGGTATTTTGGTTATTTCACCCACTTTGGCGTCATAGCTTTAATTTTATCATTGTAATTAGTTACTTGCGATGTTATTCACATTGTGTAATTGGTTTGACTAGATTCGGGCCACTCGGAGTCGGATACTCATGGCAAGAGAGTCGTTTCTTAGCGGTATTGTACCGGAATTGAGGTAAGTGACATGTCTAACCTTGCGTGGGGGAACCTTCTCCCCTAGGATACTATGTGTTGATTTAAATGCCTTGTACGCGAGGTGACGGGTGTCTACTTGCGCAGATTGTTGAAAAACCACCTTACCTGAACTGTTCAAATCATGATATTCTTGATATTTAATTGATTCAGTTGTAAGACTTATCTGATGTTAGTTAGAGAAGCATGATTAGATAGGATTATCTGTCTAAGTGCCTACTTGTCTAAATTCAACTTCCTGAAACTTGTTGAGACTGGATTTGGTGTAATTTGTAGCCATGTACTTCATTTTTCTCTGTGTTTTTCCTCTTATTGGTTGTGTTTCTGTATGTGCAATGCGGGTTCAATTCCCTGAGATCCGAGGGCCGTGGGTTTAATTTCTGGAGACCTAGAGATACTGATATACGGACTGCGGGTTCAATTTTTGGAGATCCTAAGATATTGATATACGGACTGTGGGTTCAATTCCCGGAGATCCGAGGGCTACGGGTTCGATTCCCAGAGACCCAGAGGTACTGATATACGGACTGCGGGATCAATTCCCGGAGATCATGTGATATTGAGACAAGTATTGCGGGTTCAATTCCCGAATATCCTGTGAGACTGATTGTCACGACCCCAAAACCCGATCGTGATGGCGCCCAACATATTGCTAGGCTAGCCCGACCAACCATTCATAACACAGAGCTATCAGCTCTCAATTTACCCTTTGTAGGCATAAACAAGAATAATATAATGAAATGGCGTCTAGTACATCGGGGATAGATATCCCAAAACCAGTATAAACCTCCCACCGAATCAGGAGTCATAAGTCATGAGCCTCTACCAGAATTTATAAACTGTGATGGTGTATACAACTGTGCACAAGTGTGGCATAGACAGAACAAAATAAGGATAAACTGGAGAGTCAGGTCCTGCAAACGTCAGGCAGCTACTTTGACATCTCCAATAAAACTCTGAAGCAGCAATTAGCTCAGCTAAGCTTCCAAAATACCTGAATTTGCATACTTGGTGCAGGGAATAAAGTGAGTACTTCCAACTCGGTGGTAATAAAAGAAAATAATGCTGAGAGGAAAGAAACCACGCAAGAGCACTATCTCATGCTACACAATACAGAACTACCTTTAAACTTCAACATACTATCATTTTATCCCCTTTCAGCATATGTGAGTAAATTATTTAGAAATCTCATTTTTAGCTTCTTTCTTTCATGATAAAATACCAATACCTGGGTACAAACACAAGCAGTGCAGGTCTGCACTCAAATCAGCCCCTCGGGCTCAGCACTCCTTAACAAATACCACCAGGAGATCTGGTCAATAAGGCAAATAATGCATGTATGCCAGTAATGTATGAGTGCTAAATGTTATGCCACGTAGTAAAAGTAAACCAATGTATGTATGCCATGCAATGCATATGACGCCGTGGCGTACAGCCCGATCCATGTGAGGCGCCCGTGCTCATTGTGGGGGTTCAGACTCCGGAGGGGCTCCTACAGCCCAAGCGCAATATCAATATCACACCTACTGCGGCGCGCAGCCCGATCCATATACCACTGCGGCGTGTAGTCCGATCCATGCATGTGTATACATATGCTCACATAATTTGTCATGCCCTAACATATGGCCCTCGGCCCCAATCAGTCTAACAAATAATCAAGAAAGCCCTTCGGGCAACAATATCATATTAGCTCACAACTAGAAATGCCATTAAGACCATGTTCAAGTTTTTCATAATTTTATAAAAAAAATGCTGAGTAGCAAAATACCATTTGAAACTTTAAATTGAGATAAAAATATGCATAGTGTTATCAAGACAATGATACCAATCCCTGAAGGATTCAAATAATCGGCGCGAAGCCCAATCATGATAATTAGTCCAATTCATGATAATTAATATCTTTATTGAGGCGTCAATTTCATTTCAAACAATTAGGTGTTATTATTTATTACGCTGCGGGACGGACCAAGTCACAATCCCCATTGGTGCTCTACCCCACGCCCGTTATCCGGCGTGCAAGTCACCTCAACACAACACTAAGATGTGCAAGTCCGGGGTTTACTAACCCTTAGGACATCATTTACAAGTATTACCCACCTCGAACCGGCGAAAACTCATGCCCGTGGCGTCTTTGCTCCTCAAACCGGCCTCCACGCGCATCGAAACTAGCCAAAATTAGTACAAATATATCATAATAGGCTAATGGAACATAACCCAATCGAAAGAACTCGAAAAATACCAAAAATCACGAAATTGGCAAAACCCGAGCCCCGGGCCCACATTCCAAAAAATTACGAAATTCATATTTCTGGAATCCTCGTCTCGCCACGAGTCCGTACATACCAAGAACTCTCAATTCGGACCACAAATGGCCCTTCAAATCATAAATTTAAAATTTTTAACTCCAAGCCCTATTTTCTTGATTTTTAGCCATAAATTAATGAATTCCATGGATTATTCTTGTATAAAAACATGTAATTAACTCATAAAACTTACCTCCAACGATTCCCAGTCGAAACCCCTTCATTTCCCGTCCAAAAGCTCTCAAGAGTGACCAAAAAAGATGGAAAAGTGGGTTATTTTCGCGACTGGAATGTTTTAAAACATTATGCCCAAGCATTTTGTTCATCGCAATCGCGGGAAATGCTTTGCGATCGCGGAGAACAATTTTCTGGCCCAAAAATTACCCTTCGCGATCGCGGAAAAGGCTTCGCGATAGCGGTGCATAAATTCCGGTTCTTCCGAACAAGCTTCAGTATAATGGTCATAACATTTTGTACACAACTCCAAATGATAAATGGTTTGATGTTCTGGAAACTAGACACATAGGGCTATGATGTTTATTTGTTGCTCATTTCCTGAATCCTTATAAATTTCTAGATATATGCTTCCCAATGCATGCGTTTGTATTAAAGATCCTCCTCGGACAGCCTATAGTGTAACAGCCATATCGTTTTACACAGACATCCAAATCACTATTTCTTTATCTTTATGAAACCTAGACAAGATTAGCTACAACTTTCGTTTTTGCATCACCTCAAAATTCCTTGTAGATAAAAAGATATGAGCTTCCGAAGTATGACCTGCGCGACAGAAATTCCTTCTTCGCGATCGCAAAGAGCTTTACGCGATCGCGATTCAGTAAGGGTTTTCTAAGATTTTACTCACCGCGATCGCGACCAAATCCCCGCGATCGCATAGAGCACTGCTGTAGCAAAAAACCAGCAGTTAAAAATGGCTTAGAAATGGTCCGAAACCACCCCGAAACTCACCCGAGGCCCCCGGGACCTCAATCAAAAGTACCAACACGTCCTATAACCTTATTCAAACTTGTTCCAATCATCAAAACTCTATCGTTAACATCAAAATCGTCTGTTTTCAACAAATTCAAGCTTATGTTTAACTTTAACTTTCAAAATTCACATTCAATCCGAAGCCCAACCAAATGACGTCCGAATGACCTAAAATTTTGCGGACAAGTCCAAAATCACCTAACGAAACTACTACAACTCTCAGAATTCCATTTCGACTCCCGGATCAAAATATCACCTATCAACCGGAATTCGCCAAAATACTAACTTCGTCAAAATATGCTAACTTCTTCATCGGACCTCCAAAATTACTTTTGATTGCGCTCCTAAGTCACATTTCATCATCCGGAGCTAACCGAATCATCAGAATTCGATTCCGAGTACTCTAACTCATAAGTCAACATCCGGTTGACTTTTCCAACTTAAGTCTTCTTAAAAGAGACCAAGTTTCTCATTTCTTAACAAAATTACTCCAATTTAATTCTAACGCACCCAAAACTGATAATGAAACATAAGTCAACACAATGTGGGAAACACGGGGCAGTTACACCTGAGACGACGGGTCGGGTCGTCACATTCTCCCCAACTTAAACAAACGCTCGTCCTCGAGCGGACCCATAGTTGTTCTAGAAATTCACCAATAGTTGAATAACTTTACCTCGCATATAACCTGCGGTGATCCCACGTCACCCTATCTCATATAGGTCCGACAACACAACTTAGCTGAAATTACTCAATCCATCTGATCCATAAACTATAGAACTACATTTCACTTTCTGTAATCTTACACAAGATCAGAACCTCACATTTTTACTTAGAATAAACTCGAATCAGATGTAATAATCCATACCTGCAACCTCAGGTGAAATCATATATTATACCGCATAACTCAAACACATGCAACAATTTCTTCCATTCAAAACAGCTGCCACGATAACCAGATGTCGATGGAAAACCCTTTTATTAGCTAGAGAGTTATTCCAACACTTTCATATATTGCCAATGGTAAATAAAACACGCGATAAACCATATCCATTCCTCAGGTCACCCATTCATGAGGCCATTTATCCTCTGGCAAGTACTATAACAAAATTTTGAACCAAAATCTCGATATTTATCCATCAAACATGCTGAAATCAAATCTGTCTATATTCATTAATGATCCTCACGATCTCCTTTGACCAAACACACCATTTTGGTGACATGACACAATCAATACGACCTAACCACAACCTGCATAATACATGCACCATTAAGAAACGCATTCAAAAATTCCCTCCATACCGGGATAGGATCAATGATAGAAACCTCCGCACTGACATCCATCTCAAATACCCAATTAAGAAAATGGTCCTTCCCAGCTGTCCGCTGATTCTTTAAAATATAAATCATTTTGCTAAAATGTATTCTAACACACTTCACCACTTAACCCGTGGCATTTATGACGTTGCCCTTAATGCAATAGTTCAAAATCACCCAACACTAAGACAATCAGTCTGAATTCCAATATCACCACATAGCATGTACATCAGAACTCCATATAATACACCAATCATCATTCCTAATCCAATTTCCACCGTGCAATACACACACATAGTTGACAATCATTCATCCCATGACAGATGCTCAATGTTTACCTGCCGAGCAGACCAGAATACCACCAATGGACCCAACAAGATCATACCGCAATACTACTGATATATAATCAATTTAATCACATTACCCTTTTTTGAGACATATACTCTCATCAAATCACTTCCACTTAGCAATACCATTTTCCTTAATAATCTGAAGATTCTTTAACTAATCACTTGGAAGGAATCACTATACATCACATGCTTTGTATGACATACACAGGTCTTGTTCAAATTCTTACAATGTTGACACAGCGGATGAGACCTGAACACATTCATAACTGCTACTGAAACAACAATTTATTAGTTCTATACTCTTTACAAGAACTATCAACTCATTATGAGCCAAACAATGGTCTTAGTACTATAATTTCATTTCACATACTCAGAGTGCATTGATCTCAACTTCAATGATCTCGTCTTTCCAAGTACGAACTGTTTGGGCAATAAGCCACTACAGATATGACTATAAATCGTATATGATGCCCCAAAGTGCTAATAGGCTACCGATTCTAACGCAATACAAAAGAAAACGAACTTTGGAATGAATTATCAATTCTACGCATTAATGGGGACTTTCTTTAGAAAACAAAGAACAAGGCATACGAAATAGTATATATAAAATTATACTCAATATCACATTGTTGCATCGTGCAACCCGATCCAGTTAACATACCCATGGCGGCGTGCCACCCGATCCACACACAGATCTCACATAAGGAGATACACATCGAGCCAAATGTGCTCATCATAACCAAATACCAAATATCGATCATAAGCATGCTAAATGCATAATATCATCCCTGAGGGGTATTTAGCGTTATAGCTACAAAACCAAGCACAACTGATGTGCGATATACGAAATTGAATTTCAATAGCCAAGTTGCTCAGGTAACATCATCCCTACGCGGATTCTCAACACATAACAATTTCTTGAGCCTTTCCACAAATCACACGGCGTAAGGAATCACTACGCGAGATATCTGACAATAAAGCATTAACCTAACTACTCCTTCATGAGGACTGCATTACAAAATGCACACATCTGGCCTGTTATAGAGCCATTATTCACATTAAATCTATCCATCGACTTCAAGCCGATTCTGATCACATTGAACTTAGTCTGATAACCTTTCAAAGGTCCATAATAACTTCCATTTTTTTAACGCACAAGAGCAACCATCACAACTTTCATATTTGGTTTACATCATTATTTTGATTTTTCTCTCTTGTTATAGCATTACAATGCATCAATTCAGGCTCACCACAGGAGATTCAAACATAAGGCCACATTCTTTAATACTCATAGGCCACTGAATACTTTCTCCAATGTCTCCCAGAAATATCACCTTCCATAATACTTTGTTTGAAGCACTTCTTGCGAATCTGAATTCGTTACTACTACTTTCCTGATACTGATACTTAGAGTCTCATAATTATCACAATATACCACAAGTCTTGATCTTTTCTAATGAAGACACTATCTTTGATCACATACACCATCTTAGAACACATTATAACATTCCCAAGAGTCATCCACTCTTATCGAAACTACAAATTACCAGACTTAACGAACAGAACCACACGTGCCTTATTAGCACCCTGACACCACAGGATATGATCTCATTCAAATACCAACAAACAACCTTCTCCTCAATTCACTGAGCATTCCTTACCAACAACAGCTCAAGACATACTATTATTTTCTCACATCTACGAAAGCATCGTATAACTTTTGTCAAAATCTTGCTTCACTCGTGCTATTCTCGGCTCAATTTCTGCAACCAGAACTGGTTCGTCAGTGTACTTTAAGACATAACCAATGTAGCATACAACTGCGCAATCAACTAATCAATGGAAACCTCCCCAACTTAACTCGAAGCCATATTTATCAGAACACATATACTTTATTGTTGTCGTAATATCATGGTGAGATTAAACTCACTCTTTCACCAGCTTGCGGAGACACGAATCATCAAAAATTCTAACTCTTCCCTAATTCTTGCATTCATTCACACTACAGTTAAGCCCACTCTTTAGGCGACAAAATTTTTACTAAGTCCCAAATTTTTCAAAAATTTCGGCAGAGTTTCCTTTGTAATTGGGCCTATCCACCTGCCAGAGAATCACCAAACCCATCCTATCAACACGTCCACAACTCGACAAGACATCACAATGTATATCAACAAAATTAATCTCAATACTACACGAATTATATTACCAAAATTGATATACTGACATGCGTTGCACCTGCTCGAATAATAACACATATCAAATACCTTTCAATTACACTTAAGAATTAGCTCACCTAAGGGCACTCCGCAAGAGATAACCCACATGCTTCGCCTCAATTTAGTATCTCAGCACACCTTCCACCATGATACACATCACTTGGCTATCTAGCCGACATTCCCACAATTAGGGACAATACGGAACATATAAGTTCATAATACCAGCTCGCAAAATCAGCACCTTGGTGCTCAAGCCATAGGCGAAGATTCGACCTCAAGTCCTTCAGACTGGCCCAACATGAAATCACGGAGATTATATCTTGCCTTCGATCGGGGATTCACAAGCCACCAAGGCAAATTTATTACTAAGCGCTCGAGTGCGCATACAAACGTGTGGAAGGAATTTCAAGAATTACAGCTCAAGCTGAATCAAGTACACACGATAAGAATTCCAAGAAAGTGAAGTGTTTCCTAAAGGTTCTGCAGCCTCTCGAGGATAAATACAGCCGTCTCCGTACCGATCCGCGAGACTCTACTAACCGGCTCAAGACTCATGAGGCCTAGTAACCTAGGCTCTGATACCAACTTGTCACGACCCTAAAACCCGGTCGTGATGGCGCCCAACATATTGCTAGGCTAGCCCGACCAACCATTCATAACACAGAGCTATCAGCTCTCACTTTACCCTTTGTAGGCATAAACAACAATAATATAATGAAATGGCGTCTAGTACATCGGGGATGGATATCCCAAAACCAGTATAAACCTCCCACCGAATCAGGAGTCATAAGTCATGAGCCTCTACCAGAATTTATAAACTGTGATGGTGTATACAACTGTGCACAAGTGTGGCATAGACAGAACAAAATAAGGATAAACTGGAGAGTCAGGTCCTGCGGACGCTGGCAGCTACCTCAACTGTCCAAATGCACTCCCGGGCAGCCATAGAATCAGCTCTACTGTGATGTACCTGGATCTGCACAAAAGGTGCAGGGAGTCGGGTGTGAGTACTTCCAACTCAGCGGTAATAAAAGTAAATAATGCTGAAGGAAAGGAAACCACGCAAAGCACTATCTCATGCTACACAATACAGAACTACCTTTAAACTTCAACATACTATCATTTTATCCCCTTTCAGCATATGTGAGTAAATTATTTAGAAATCTCATTTTTAGCTTCTTTCTTTCATGATAAAATACCAATACCTGGGTACAAACTCAAGCAGTGCAGGTCTGCACTCAAATCAGCCCCTCGGGCTCAACACTCCTTAACAAATACCACCAGGAGATCCGGTCAATAAGGCAAATAATGCATGTGTTCCAGTAATGTATGAGTGCTAAATGTTATGCCACATAGTGCACGTTAACCAATATATGTATGCCATGCAATGCATATGACGCTGTGGCGTACATCCCGATCCATGCAAAGGCGCCCGCGCTCACTGTGGGGGTTCAGACTCCGGAGGGGCTCCTACAGCCCAAGCGCAATATCATATCATACCTGCTGCGACGCGCAGCCCGATCCATATACCACTGCGGCGTGTAGTCCGATCCATGCATGTGTATGCATATGCTCACATAAATTGTCATGCCCTAACATATGGCCCTCGGCCCCAATCAATCTAACAAATAATCAAGAAAGCCCTTCGAGTAACAATATCATATTAGCTCACAACTAGAAATGCCATTAAGACCATGTTCAAGTTTTTCATAATTTTATAAAAAAATGCTGAGTAGCAAAATACCATTTGAAACTTTAAATTGAGATAAAAATATGCATAGTGTTATCAAGACAATGATACCAATCCCTGAAGGGTTCAAATAATCGGCGCGAAGCCCAAGCATGATAATTAGTCCAATTCATGATAACTAATATCTTTATTGAGGCGTCAATTTCATTTCAAACAATTAGGTGTTATTATTTATTACGCGGGACGGACCAAGTCACAATCCCCATTGGTGCTCTACCCCACGCCCGTTATCCGGCGTGCAAGTCACCTCAACACAACACTAAGATGTGCAAGTCCGGGGTTTACTAACCCTTAGGACATCATTTACAAGTATTACCCACCGCGAACCGGCGAAAACTCATGCCCGTGGCGTCTTTGCTCCTCAAACCGGCCTCCACGCGCATCGAAACTAGCCAAAATTAGTATAAATATATCATAATAGGCTAATGGAACATAACCCAATCGAAAGAACTCGAAAAATACCAAAAATCACGAAATTGGCAAAACCCGAGCCCCGGGCCCACATTCCGAAAAATTACGAAATTCATATTTCTGGAATCCTCGTCTCGCCACGAGTCCGTACATACCAAGAACTCTCAATTCGGACCACAAATGGCCCTTCAAATCATAAATTTAAGATTTTTTACTCCAAGCCCTATTTTCTTGATTTTTAGCCATAAATTCATGAATTCCATGGATTATTCTTGTATAAAAACATGTAATTAACTCATAAAACTTACCTCCAACGATTCCCAGTCGAAACCCCTTCATTTTCCGTCCAAAAGCTCTCAAGAGTGACCAAAAATGGAGGAAAAGTGGGTTATTTTCGCGACTGGAATGTTTTAAAACATTCTGCCCAGGCATTTTGTTCATCGCGATCACGGGAAATGCTTCGCGATCGCGGAGAACAATTTTCTGGCCCAAAAATTACCCTTCGCGATCGCGGTGCATAAATTCCGGTTCTTCCGGACATGCTTCAGTATAATGGTCATAACGTTTTGCACACAACTCCAAATGACAAATGGTTTGATGTTCTGGAAACTAGACACATAGAGCTATGACTTTCATTTGTTACTAATTTCCTGAATCTTTATAAAATTTTAGATATATGCTTCCCAATGCATGCGTTTGTATTAAAGATCCTCCTCGGACAGCCTATAGTGTAACATCTATATCTTTTTACACAGTCATCCAAATCACTATTTCTCTATCTTTATGAAAACTATAAAAGAGTAACTACAACTTTCATTTTTGAATCACCTCCAAATTCCTTGTAGATAAAAAGATATGAGCTTCCGAAGTAGGACCTGCGCGACAGAAATTTCTTCTTCGCGATCGCAAAGAGCTTTACGCGATCGCGATTCAGTAAGGGTTTTCTAAGATTTTACTCACCGCGATCGCGACCAAATCCCCGCGATCGCATAGAGCACTGTTGTAGCCAAAAACCAGCAGTTAAAAATGGCTTAGAAATGGTCCGAAACCACCCCGAAACTCACCCGAGGCCCCGGGACCTCAATCAAAAGTACCAACACGTCCTATAACCTTATTCAAACTTGTTCCAATCATCAAAACTCTATCGTTAACATCAAAATCGTCCATTTTCAACAAATTCAAGCGTATGCTTAACTTTAACTTTCAAAATTCACATTCAATCTGAAACCCAACCAAATGACGTCCGAATGACCTGAAATTTTGTGGACAAGTCCAAAATCACCTAACGAAGCTACTACAACTCTCAGAATTCCATTTCGACTCCCGGATCAAAATATCACCTATCAACCGGAATTCGCCAAAATACTAACTTCGCCAAAAGATGCTAACTTCTTCATCGGACCTCCAAAATTACTTTCGATTGCGCTCCTAAGTCACATTTCATCATCCGGAGCTAACCGAATCATCGAATTCGATTCCGAGTACTCTAACTCATAAGTCAACATCCGGTTGACTTTTCCAACTTAAGTCTTCTTAAAAGAGACCAAGTTTCTCATTTCTTAACAAAATTACTCCAATTTAATTCTAACGCACCCAAAACTGATAATGAAACATAAGTCAACACAATGTGGGAAACACGGGGCGGTTACACCTGAGACGACGGGTCGGGTCATCACCTTGATATATGGACTGCGGGTTCGTTTCCCGGAGATCTTGAGTTGTTGAGTATAGAGAGGTACTGCAGGTTCAATTCCCGGAGATCCTGGTCTAGTTGATTTGTACATTGTTGTCTTGATTTCTCCTTGTTAGCTTAATTGTAAACGGTTGCAACATTTGAACTGCTCAATATTATTATTATTATCATTATTTTAATTACTTCTCGGTAGGGCCCTGACCTTCCTCGTAACTACTCACACTTTTGTTGTGCAGATCCAAGTACTTCAGATAAGTCGCACTACAGGTGATTTAGGAGTATCTTCAGGAGACTTGAGGTATGATCTGCTACGTCCGCAGATCCCAAGAGTCTTCTTCCATTCTCATTAGTGATATCAGCTATTTCCTTATTTACGTTGTATAGACACTCTTGATGTATAGAGCCGCATTTGTATTTCTTAGTCTGTGTTGCCCGTGAGTTTTCGGGTCATGGTAGTGTGTTTTCTTCTGGTATTTGGCGAAGTGTATGTGCCGAGCGGCACTTATTACATTTCTTTTACATCATTCCGTTGTTATTTTACCTTTTGTTCATGAAAGTGTATATTTTGCATGGTGTTAGGCTTACCTAGTCGCGAGGACTGGGTGCCGTTACGACATGTTCACGATTCGTGAACTAGGGTCGTGACAGATGGGTTATGGGCAGTTTATCCACATAAAGAGGTTCTATATGCATCCATGGCAGATCCATGGCTCTACCCATAGGAGATATACCTTACTCCAGTTTTATCCGAAATACAAATTAACTATACTCTTGAATTATGCATTGGTAATAGCCCCATATCACCTACTCATGGAATAGAGTAATAATAAAGGATTATGTGGACAGTCATAGTTCCACATAAAGATGAGTTCTCGTACCACTTTTGGATATCTGGTCCTTAAATCTGGAGCCGGAGGAAGAGCCTCACGGTTGCTACCATCACCTCGGCTCAAATAAACAAATAGTTGTGACCTATCCAAAGGATAATACCCTTTTATGTACTTATAAACTAACATTTCAAATAGCATACCAAACACTTTTTTGCATGAGATACCACCAGTCACAGTTTCATCTTTGGTTACTAGGCCATGCATGTTTTTCTTTTCTGAACAAAATAATTTAGAAGGACCTGGTCCATGGTTTGCCTATGTCACAATTCAAGATGCAAAAAAGCTATGATGCTTGTGCTAGAGGAAACATGGGAAGTCCTCTTTTAAGTCTAAATGATATGTGAGCCCCTCAAAGCAACTATAGCTTCGGCATATGGATCTATGTGGACCTATGAGAGTGCAAAGCAGAGGAGGAAAATTATACATTTTTGTGATAGCAGTTTACTCTAATCGTTCAGCTTAGTCGAAAATTCAGGAATGCAACTCTCAAATTTATCGTTGCACAACCACTATCCATACCGGATATCTCCAGCAACCACAATATTGCAATCAACAACCAGATATCCGCTATCAGCTAAGAATCATTTACTACTATTCATCTCTCATCTTCTGCATAAGGATACTATTCTGCCTTCTGAGGTTAAGCTCTACCTCCATTTGCATTTTTTGCATTAGATAAGTGTACTATTAAAATGTTACAAGTAACACCCCACATGGAGAAGGTGTTAATGAAACAACCTTAATCCAATAACAACATCGGGGGTCTATAAATCTCCCTACAACAATTATTATTAGAATAATCACGACTTAGAGTTAGCTGCCATTAGCTCAGGAGGACGAGCGTGATGCTCGGCTACTCCTGTCTGACCCCGAGGGCTTTATTAGGCTAGTAAAATTATGAAACTATATCTCATAATATCGGGGGTCTCGAGATAATAATGTTTACCTCAAGAAATCTGAGGCCCGATTTTCCTTTTCGTTGGGGAATCGCTCTTGCGGTTCTGCACGACCAAGAAATGACACCTACACAATTGATGAATTTTATATGTACGGACTCGTGGCGAGACGAGGATTCCAAAAATGTGAATTTCTTAATTTTTGAGAAGCGGGGGATGCCTCATAATGATACACTGGGGGAACATGTGAAATCCGTATATGGGACCTACGGGTAAAGACTCAAGGTCAAAACAAGAAAGGTGCTATCATAAACCCAAACATAGGGAATCAGGATCTTCATCGAGATTTAACAATGAATAAGGAACACGCGGACAACGAGATGATGATGGTGGCTTGAAGGCAAGATTTGATGATTACAATTTTAATGTAACTTCTTCCGAGCTCGTGGCTATTTTAGAAGGCATGGGAGATAAGGTACGGTTGCCGAAGGAGATGAGATCGAACCCGAGTATAAGAAACCCTGATCACAGGTGTGAATTCCATAAAGATCACAGACATAAAATCGCTGACTGTAGATTTTTACAAAGTGAGGTAGACCATTTGTTAAAGAAAGGATACCTCACTGAGTTATTCAGTGATAAAGGTAAACAAGCATATTTGAAACATAGGCAGGAGCCCCCAAAGCCGCCTTCTCCTAAACGGACAATTAATATTATAAGCGAAGTAGAAGATATCAATGGTATCTTGTATACTATGGCCAATAAAATATCCAAAATGATGATCACTCATGGAAAGCGGCTACGACATATGCTGGAGGAGGAGAATATCACATTCAATGACACAGATGCAGAAGGGCTCATGACCCTACAAAATGATGCACTGGTAATATCGTTACTCGTACATGATACTAACATTAAACGTGTCCTGATTGATCCAGGAAGTTCAGTAAATATTATTTTGGTATGAGTGTTACATGAAATGCAAGCTAAGCACAAGTTGGTTCCAAAAACACATACTTTATCAGGGTTTGATAACTCTAATGTCATAACCAAGGGTGAATGCATAGGCCAATAAGAATAAAATACTGGGTTAGTCTAAATACCACCGGAGGTTATGACATACACCAAGATTAGGTGCATTCATGTATAACATAGTTTATTAAGTATGTGGTGAAGGTATCGCTGTAGTTCAGAGTCTTGAGGACTAATTTAAACGGACATGAGATGTTACCCTAAGACATCTTGTCCGAACTACAGTGATACCTTGCGAAAACAAGCTCTTTGTGTTGGTAATGTAAACTCAGAGTGGGTAACCCCATAAGACACCTGAATCCATTTGATATCTTACTAATTTAAACGTACAGAAGATGTTAGCAAATTGTGACTGATATCCATTGGTATCATGCCCACAAGGAAGGTGGCATATGGGGCTATTGTTGAATTATGATATGGGGCTATGGGTTATATGATTTAAAGCCCAATTTAATGTATCAAGTTGGTTATTTATCCAACCGCGAAGATTTAATTTGAGGATTGATATTTTAAGATTAGACATGAAATGTAGCCTGGGATTAGCCTGTCTATCTTAATATCAGGGTTTAAAACTGATTGTGGGTGATAAAAGGGTATTCCCAGAATATCCAAATATTAATAGCGGATAGGTTCAGACTGACTGGACGTGTTGCTTCCATGTTAAGAAATGATACGACCCAAACCTCTTTGGTTTGTAGCTAGAGACCATTGTCCTGATGTTTTTTTGCCATAATCATTTGTTGTTATACATAATACCCCCTTTATCTACAGACTTCACCAGATACCTGGCAATATTGATAGAACATTATCTTATTGGCCATAGTATACACTTGACATAATTTCTGCCATTACCCGCACTATATTCTGGATAGCACCAGAGATTATGACTCATAAATTAAATGAACTCGTCTACCTCGCTGTATCATACGAAATCATTGTATAATAGCTTCACCCTTGGTTATGACATTAGTGTATGGACGATCAAATACTATGGGGATCAGTTCTTGTCTCAATAAAGAATATGTTATAAGTATGAAATGTCGTTTTCTTTCCTCATACCTAAATCTTTTCCTTATGTTTGGTCTTGTGTGCCTCTTTCTTTTATTTTGTCATTTGGCCACTTTAGTCATAAAAACATGGTTTATGTGTGTTGAACGAGGTTGAAACAGAACTCAGTTTGGATCATGGTCGGGGGCCAGTAGGTGTTACTTAAAATGAGGTCGAATGTAACATATACTTAGTTAATATGAAGCGAGGTTGAATGTAACTTTTATTTTATTATGGTTGAGGACCATTTAGGTGTTAATTCGAACGTGGTTGAGTATAACATGTACTTAGTTAATTTGAGTAAGGTCGAATGTAACTTAGATAATTCAAATGAGGTTAAATGTAAGTTAATTAAAATGAGGTCGAATGTAAGTTAATTCGAGTGTGTTGAATATGAATTTTACTTAATTTTGGCCGGAGGCCAAGTGGGCATTGATTCGAAAAAGGTCTAATGTAACCGGTACTTATTTAATTTGAACGAGATCGAATTTGAGTTAATTTGATCAAGGTCGAATGTAACCTTTACTATATTGTAGATTGGGGCCCAGTGGGTGTTAATTCGAATGAGGTTGGATGTAACCCGTGCTTAGTTAATTTGAAAGAGGTCGAATGTGAGTTAATTTGACTATTCGAGAAAGGTTGAATGTAACTTTTACCTAATTGTGGTGGGGGGCCGAGTGGGTATTGATTTGAATAAGGTCGAATGTAACTTTGGCCAGGGACCGAATAGGTCTTGAGGCAATGGTGCTCTGGCAAAAATATGGGCAAACTTCATCCATTGGTGTTAGGTTTATATCCTTGGAGAAATTTACATATTTTCCTGGTTGGCATTCTAGTCCCAATCTATCTAGTCCCTTCATTGGGGGGCCTAGGGAAGTGTCGAGAGGTTGGGTAATGAACTGGCAGTCTACTGCCTTCTTCTGTCCGCACCTCAACTTAAAGGGCCCCCCTTGTTTCCTCATTAAAAACCTTCTTGAGAAAATCCAATTAGGAAAAACCTCAGATGAGGGAAAAAAGACCATTAGCCAATAATACTCCGTCAACAAAATAATTACATCGATATGCACTCTCGATCTCGATATTAGCCCTAAATATCCAAAATCTGATGGGCTTATTAAGCCCATTTAACATCCTCTATACAAGTTGATATTTTCACATTACTTGAATATACGGTGGGACTCCTATGTACAATACCTACATGGCCCCAAACCTATAATGCAGAAGTTGGGGCCTTTAATTTGCCAGCTACCCTATGTTTAAACATAGGCAGGAGCCGAAAGTTATAGCTTTAGCTTAAATAATTTGTACCTACATCTAGAATTTTTTATACTTGGGGAATTCTATCAACTATATAGGAGCTTAATGCCCAAGCCATGGCAAGCGTGTTGCATTAAGCTCATGGAGACACTTTGGCCTATAATTATCCATCCCAACTTATACAGACAATAACTTACTTAAATACAATAGTCTAAGTGGTGGTTGATAATTATGTATGTGATATTTCCGTGATCATTGTGGAATTTACCAAATTGACCATATTCATTTTATGATAAGATATGAAATATGCCATAGAATCTGTTTGGCTTACCAATGCTCTTAATAATTCACTGTCTACAAGAATATATGGTATACAACGAGGTAGATTCACTATGATTCAATTTTGGTCTGTATTTTATTGATACAGGGCCGGGGTATATCGGTATTAGATATTGTTAATTCAGGCCATCCTTATAATCGGTATTGGTATATCAAAATTTCCATGCTTAATTTTTAAGATGTCCTCCTTCCAGAATGAATATAAAGGTATATCTTTATCCTTCGTGATTTTGAAAATTTAGCCTTGGGTAGAAGCTAGATTAACAATATTACCTAGGTTATTATCTCAAAAGATAGTTGTATTAAAAGGTAAGATATTCAACTCCGTAATATTCAACAATTATCATGTAATGAATCACTAAACTGTTATGAATGATTTTGTCCTAGTTCTTATGAAGTACATCATACCCTTAAGAATTTACAAAATTGTACTGTCTTGTAAATAACACATAGAAATCTGAACAGAGAATATAGTTTGATTTTGTATTGTATTTCAACTGTAAGAATCCACACAGTCTTGGTCTAGGTCAAATGGACAATTACAAGGATCTCGAATGTATCGGGGAATTTTTTTTTGGACCATCTGAATTAAGCCCATCTGAACACATAAATCATTTCCAAAAAATAAGATGATAAACGTTAATCGGGAGCTTGTAAATAACATATAGAAATCTGTACGGTCTTGTAAATAACACATAAAAATTTGAACAGGGAATATAGTTTGATTTTGTATTGTATTTCAACTATAAGAATCCACATAATCTTGGTCTGGGTCAGATGGACAATTACAAGGATCTCGAATGGATCAGGGAAATTTTTTATTGGGACCATCTGAATTAAGCCCATCTGAACACATAAATCCTTTCCAAAAATTTGAATGATAAACATGTGCAAATAACACCACATCTTCGAGTTCTTCTATTGTTGTTTTGATGTTCGCGTTTTCCTCTGATTCTTGAACAGTATCCATGGTAGTAACACGAGTTCATCTATACCAAGACACCTGTGGTAAAGTGGATATCTCTTTACATGTTCATACGAGAGTTATAAGTTGACTTGTAGTAATAATAGATGGTCAACCACATGGCTGAGAGGATTTTCATAAACATCTATTGTAAGGCCCCGGAAAGTTTTGCTAAGTAATTTAGGATTTCGTAGTGTCACACAGGCTTATTATAATATTTTTATATACTATTAATATGGTGGACATCAATTAGACTTAGTAAATATGAGTATAAGTCTTATGGTAAGTTATGTGATGTCCAAATGGAAGCCTAGGCGTACGCCAAATGAGAAAAGTTTCGAAATAGTCCAAAATTCCAAATGGATTCGCACAAGGCTCCACTTGAAAGGAGCATATATAATTATGTATAAAGTTTTATGTGGTGAATAGCATATAAAATGAAATATCTTTGAGTCTAGTTTCCAACGCTTCAAACCATTTGTCATTTGGAAATTCCTACACAACGTTATGATCAAATTACCAAAGGCTGGAAAATACGTTCCCGTGACAGGTCAAATATGCGATACGCGTTTTTACTCTACGGTCCGCATTTTCATTCTGCGGTCCGTATTTTGATCGCAGATTGAACTAGTGTAGCTCATTTTTGGCCACCAATTTCATGGTGCATTTCGCAGCCCGTATGTCCATTCTGCGGTACATTCTGCTATAGCAGAATTGACATCGCAAGGTTATTTTTTTTATTTTCATAACCCGACCCCATTGTGATATATAACCTTTGGGCTTTATTTGGGGTCATTTACTATTGATTTTAGAGAGAGATAAGAGTATTTTAGAGAGAGAAGGAGGAACCTAACATCTAAATCGTCCAAGTCTTGCATCAACCTTCAAGAATCGAAGAACCCAATCACAAGTTCTTCATCTAAGAGGTAAGATTATATGCCCTAGATTTTAATTTCGAGTTTAGAGTATAAGATGGGTTATTGAGGTATGATTCTTGGGGTATTTTAGTGTTGTATATACATGCATGTATAAATTAGGTATTGAGAAGATTGTTTAATATAAATAAATAAATAAAGATTTGGTTAGGGAATGAAAGAAGTCTTGAAAAGGGGATTCAAAATCAAGATGCCCAACTAGTATTTGATAAATTGCTCAAATGAGCTAGAATTATGAATATCTTCCTAATTTGTGTTCAATTTTTCTATTTCCTGAAATAGATCGAAGTTGCTAGAATTTCTGGAATATCGTATTAATTAAAGGAAAGCTCAAGAAAGGTATGGATGGCTAAAACTCCATCTTCTTAGAAATTGAGCTCCCATGGTGTCCCTTCCTATGTTGTAAGTTCGGAATTTGATTTAAGTGGTATTCATTATTTCAAAGGATTTGGGTGTAGTAAGAATATATGTAAAAAAATGTACCTCAATAAGTTTAGTATGTTATTCTTGGTAAATGAGGATATGTAAAAAATGGGAACTATAAGTTAAAATGCCTAGACTTCAAGTCAAGTTTAAATTGAGATTTTGATGCCAAATTGTGTAAGAAAGCCCATTATGGTTTATCGTCCAAATTTTTCTTATGTGTACCAAATGTATTTGATTGACTGTGTCTAGTTGTTGGTAATGTACAAAGATGTTTGGAAGTGAAGTAAGTGACTATGTAAATGTGGTAAGATTGAACTTTGGATTCTTGCTGTGATTGGAATTTTACATGAGTTGGGTGTTGTGACCCTATAATTGCGAAAGATGCATTCCAATATGATCAATGCGTTATTGTTGATAACTTAAAGAGGGTGAAAGGAATATGAATCATGTATTGAGATGCTAGGACCTTAAATAGAGACTGAGTTGCATATCATATGCCAAACTATGTGAAATCTTCTATGTGTATAAATGTTTATAGTAATCAAATGAAATTGGGACGTAGACTGTGGCCAATGTGCCGAGAACTTGAATTATAATTGTATAATGTCTGATTAAAGAAAAAGAATAGAAGGATTCAAGAATAATTTGTGTAATTATTTGCTTATGTCTTTGATGTGTGTTTTTATTGCGGGTTTGGTGTACTCCCCTACATTGATTGTGAAGATCCCCCGATGTTTAAAGTTCCATTATTAATAAAATTGAGGTGTATGATATATGAGATATTGTATATGCCGAGGATTCATGGTTCCTCTCATGTGTACTTAACTTCTTGAATTGAATGGCCTGTTGTTGAAATTGATATTGATGTGAAATATGTGGAATGATGTGAAACGTGGGAAATAAGAGATTGAGTAATGAAATATGGCCTAGCACCAAGTATGTTGTAATGGTTGTGGCCCCATGTGCCGATTAATTGATATGTGAACCCTATGGACGGGCTATGAAACGCATAGGGGTAAAATGTAAAATGTGGAATCTATGGACGGGATATGAAACACCTAAGTGTATAATATAATATGATGACCCTATGGATGGGCTATGAAATACATAGGTGTATAATATAATATGATGACCCTAGGGACGGGCAATGAAACGCATAGGTGTATAAATAATGTGATGACCCTATGGACGGGCTATAAAACACATAGGTGTATAATATGATATGTGGAACCTATGGACGTGTTATGAACCACATAGGTGTATAATATGATATGTGGAACCTATGGACGGGCTATGAAACACATAGGTGTATAATATGATATACGAACCATATGACGGGCTATGGAACACAACCTAGAGGTATGGAAATTATGTGAAAGCTATGTGATCCCTTTTATTTGTTGATGTGGAGATTGTTAAAGCTTTTGATTTATTTTATGATCTCTTTATTCTTTTTGACAAATTCTTTCTAATTAGATGGTGTTTAGTTATACATACTAGTGCTATTCAATGTCACTAACGTCCCTTTTGCCGGGGGCGCTACAATTTTTTTAATGAAATGTAGGTGGCTCCATAGCGGATAGTGCCGATCGTGTGTAGCGGAGCATCCTCCCTCGCAAAGGTCTTGGTGAGCCCCTTTCTCCTTCAAGGGGGCTATTTTGCACGTCATCTTATTTTTGATTTTCATTTCTAAGGTATAGCCGGAGCCTTGTTATCAGCATTTCCATATTACTTACTCTTCAGCTATGTTTAGAGGCTCTGTAGATAGGTTGTGGGTAGCATCGAGTTTTGGAATTAAAGTAAGAATATTGTTGTTTGGAAAAGACTTATAACAGTTGTGATATTTGTTAATATGATTTAAGTTGTTAATGGAAAGGAAATGAAAGTTGTTAATAATATACTTACTAAGTCAGATTAGAGGAGTCCATCTCCTATTTACTCGTGAGGTTGTTTGGAAATAATGAAACCTAACTGGCTTGCTCAGTCGGGTTTACTGGGTTGAGCGCCGATCATGTTCTTTGGATTTTGGGGCGTGACAAACTTGGTATCAGAGCTTAAAGTGTCCTAGGATGTCTCGGAGCCGTTTCTAGTAGAGTCCTTCTTATTGGTGTGTTTTCGACCACATCAATAAGTTGGAGGCTATTTGGACATTTAGGAATTTTTACCTTCTTTGATATTCTGGATTGTGCGGTGAAACTGTTTACTTCCTAATCGGTGTATTATTCAATCTTTTAGTAAATGGAACATAAGAAGAAGGCAAGAATTGTCTAAGAAGCCAATACCACCCTAAGAGTGGTTGATGATTCACCGATTGATGTTACGGGTGGGGGTAGCCGCCCTGCTATTACCCTGCCGGATCCTTCCATTCCAGAACAAACTACCTCAGTCCCCACAACTACGGAGGGTACCACTATACCTACCATTGATGCTTTTGTCCCAGCTCCAGTCCCAGTTCCGGTTCTAGCATTTCTGATGGGGATCTTAGGAAAGCGATTCAAATTTTGACTCAATTGGTGGCCTCTCAGGCCCAAAGATCAAATATTGCGCCTAGTTCATCTAGCCAGCTAGGGATTCTACTAGTTCTATGGTAAACAGATTCCTTCAGTTAGACCATCCGGTATTCACAGGTTCTAACTCAGAAGAAGACACTCAGTAATTCATTGATGAGATGCATAAGACCCTCAGGGTGATGCATGCGACTGAGACGGAAGGAGTAAAGTTGGCTGCCTACTATCTGAAATGGGTGACCTATTTATGGTTTGAGTTATGGGAGGACTCCCGAAAGGAGGGGCGCCTTCCTGCAAGGTGGAGTGAGTTTGTCGATGCTTTCATTGATCATTTCTTGCCTGCAAGGACAAGGGCAGCTCAAGCATCAGAGTTTGAAAATCTGAGGCAAGGTAACAGAAGTGTGTGGGAGTACCACAGGGAGTTTGCTCACTTGTCCAAGTATGCTTGTGATGACCCGGCCCGTCGTCATGGGAATTACCACCCCGTTATGTTGTAATTTCATGTTTCATGCTTTTATATCAGTGTTAGGGTCTATCGGGTGATTTGGATTGAAAATGAGGCATATAGCCTTTTTGAAGGAGACTTGAATAAGGAAAGTCAACCCGAAGTTGACTATTTGGTTAGAGGGCTCGGAATCGGATTCTGATGATTCGGTTAGTACCGGAAGGTGATTTGTGACTTAGGGGAGCGATCGGAATTGAATTTGGAGGCCCGGTGTAGAAATAGGCTTGAATTGGCTAAGGTTGAATTTTGGCGAAATCCGAACGGTAGGTGAGATTTAGATCCGGGGGTTGGAATGGAATTCCGACAGTTGCAGTAGCTCCGTTAGGTGATTTTGGATGTGCCTGCAAAATTTCAGGTCATTCGGACGTTATTTAGTCGGGTTTTTGATTGATTGTGTAATTCGGAATGTTTGAAGGAATTTAGGCTTGAATCCGTGTGTAATTGGTGATTTTAATGTTTAGGATGGTGTTTTTATGATTTGAACAAGTTCGTATCGTGTTTTGGAGTATGTTGGTGGTTTTCGTTGGGGTCCCGGGGGCCTCGGGGTGTTTTCGGATGGTTAAACGGGAGAAAAATGTGGAAAATTGCAGACTTGTGTTCTGGTTCTGTGGTTTTCGCTCCTGCGGAAATGAGGGCGCAGGAGCGAGTCCGCAGGAGCGGACTCTTGATCGCAGAGGCGGAGATGACCGCAGGAGCGGATGAAAATCCGCAGAAGCGGGCTCGTAGGAACGGTCCTTGGATCGCTGGTGCGGAAATGGCCAAAAGGGCCTGGGTTCGCAGAAGAGACCAAAAGGTCGCAGAAGCGGTTCCGCAGGGGCGGAATTTTATCCGCAGAAGCGAAAATCGCTGTGAGTTAAGTGTATCCGAAGTTAGAAAAATTTCAGAAACATTTCACACATTTGGGTCTCGGCTTTAGAGGCGATTTGGGCGATTTTGAAGAGAAATTCAAGGGAAATCATCGGGTAATCAACTATGGACTTAAACTATGATTAGTATTGGTAATATTATGCAATTATATCATGAAAATGGAGGAATTTGGGGTAATTTATGGAGGATTTAGCCCTAGGCTTGAACTTTAGAAAATCAAGGTCTTGAATGGCCAAATGGAGTCCGAATTTGGTAAAATTGATATGCTTAGACTCGTATCGAGATGAGGGTTCCGAATATGTGACTTTTGTAATTTTTCGACAAGCGTACCGAAAGTCGGGTTTTGACAACTTTGGGAATTTTGATGTAAATTGAGTTATATTGATTGGGTGTCGTCCCATTGGCCTAATTTGTTGTGTTTCTACTGTATTTGATCAGATTCTACGCGTGCGGAGCTTGATTCTCGTGGCAAGGGCATTGCGGAATAGTCGTCGCGTTGTATTGAGGTGAGTAATAGATGTGGGTGATGACCAGCGGGTTCGAAACCCCGGTATACCACTTTGTGACGCTGTATAGCGGCGAGACACGCACACTCTTGAGAGTGCGGGGTCGATCATGAACTGGAGACTATATATTAGTCCGACCTGTTGATACCGTATTATTGGCTATTCTCGAGCCGTTGAACCCCCTTCTTGGGCGGTTGAGTATATTGTGGGCTGTGAGCCACTTATTGGATCCCGCGAGGATCGTTATCATTGTCTTATCATATAGACATGCTAGTTTACTACTAGTCCGCAGCTATTTTCTGTTATTATGCTAATTCCAATCTCTGGAACTTGATATTACTGTTTTCCAACTGAAAAATGATAAAAGAGTTTTCAAAAACTACGTTTGAGCCTGCGAGGCTGTATCTGCATATTAGCTGACTAGTAGTGGATCGGGCTGCGCGCCGCAGCGAGATATATGTTGGATCGGACCGCACGCCGCAGGAATATCTCTATGAGATGTGCTTGGGCTGTAGGAGCCCCTCCGGAGTCTGAACCCCAACAGTGAGCACGGGTACCCAAAATTGGAGTCGGGCTACGTGCCGTAGCGGTCATATCATGCATTGCATTGCATTTAGCTACATCTGCTAGCTGTTATGCTATTTATTTGTATTTGTTGGTACAGGTATAGTGAATATTGATTCTGTGACAGGGTAGCTAATTATAGCTTTACATAGTGCTTTATTGCGGATTTCTTATCTGCGCTGTCTTACCCTTGTTTATTACCACTGAGTCTGACAGTACTCATTTTACTCCCCGCACCTTGTGTGCAGATCCAGGTACCTCTCAGCAGTGATCCAGTAGCTGTGCGAGGCGACATCCGTGGGATATACGAGGTAGCTGCAGAGTCCGCAGGACCCGATATTCCTTCCTACCGTCTTTTGATTTTGTATTGACATTTCTTTCCGCACTTGGTATTTTTGTAAACCTTTATACACTTACGTTCAGTAGAGGCTCATGACTCTTGACCCTTGGTCTATGGGAGTTAATGTATTGTGGGACTTGGTTCCCTATTTTCGTTATATGTATCGCTGTTATTTCGTGAATTAATATGCCTAAATGGGCTAAAGTGAGCTTCAAGCTCCGTGGTTGATATTGATTGGTCAGGCTGGCTTAGTAATGTGCTGGGCGCCATCACGACCGGATTTGGGGTCGTGACAAGTTGGTATCAAAGCCTAGGTTTACTAGGCCTCATGAGTCTTGAGCCGGTTAGTAGAGTCTTGTGGATCGGTACGGGGACGCCTGTACTTATCCTCGGGAGGTTGCGAACCTTTAGGAAAACTTCACTTTTCTTGAACTCTGTCGTGCGATCTTGTTGTTCTGAGAACCGAACTTCTATATTCTATTCTCTCGCAGATGGCGAGAACGCGAGCATCAGGACGAGGTGGACGACCTCCATTGCCACCTGTTAGAGGCCGTGGGCGCGGTCGTGCTAGAGGTAGAGGTAGGGCGGCCGAGGCAGTGCCAGCTGACCCGCCCGTTGTACCGGTTCAGGAGCAGCCCCCAGTGGTTGATGCCCCAGCAGCCCCAGTTCAGGGCCAGACTATATCTATTGCTATTCCTGGTCTTCAGGAGACTTTGGCCCAAATATTATCAGTATGTTCTGGATTGGCTCAGGTAGCATCAGCTACCGCTACAGCAGCGACATCCCAGATAGGGGGTGGTCATCAGACCCCGCAGCTCGCACACCTAAGCAGGTGGTACAGGGACTTCAGATGCCAGAGGCGGTCCCAGCTCAGGTAGTTGCACCAGTTATTCCAGCAGCACCAGTTCCAGAGCATGTGGTACCGGTTATGCTTAACGACGAGCAGCGTCGCCTAGAGAGATTTGGTAGACTCAGCCACCCCATTTCAGTGGCGTTGAGGGCGAGGATGCCCAGGGTTTCTTGGATAAGTGTCAGAAGATGCTGCGTACGGCTGGTATTCTCGAGTCCAGCGGAGTTTCATTTACTACATTTCAGTTCACTGGTCCCGCATTTGATTGGTGGGAGGAGTTTGAGAGGCGTAGACCTGCAGGAGCAGCACCTCTCACATGGCAGCAGTTCTCTACTCTTTTTCTAGAGAAGTATGTACCTCAGTCTCGTCGCGAGGAGCTACGTCGCCGTTCGAGTGGTTGGTTCAGGGCGACATGTCTGTGACCCAGTATGAGCTTAGGTTCACTCAGTTGGCTAGGCATGCCACATGGATGATCCCTACTATTAGGGGGAGGATCAGGAGGTTCATTGATGGCCTCAACTACTCTATCCGTATTCTTATGACCAGCGAGCGAGTTCTGTCATCATCGTTTGAGCAGGTTGCTGATATGGCACGCTCCATTGAGGCGGATCGTCGCCGAGAGAGAGAGGAGCGGGAGGCCAAGAGGCCTCGTGGTTCCGGTAGTTTCAGTGGTGCTCCGTCCAGAGAGCATTCCCAGCAGAGCAGAGGTCGCTCATCTAGACCTTCTCATTCGAGCCGCCCAGAACAGAGTAGAGGTTCTTATGGTCGTGGTCGACAGGGGTTTCAGCAGGGTCGGTCATCACTTAGTGCCCTCCCGGCCCCGAGTGCAACACCTACTTCTCCGGACCGAGTGCATGTTATGAGTGTGGTGAGATTGGCCACGTGAGGAGACGGTGCCCTCGACTACGTAGGGGCGGGACTCAGCGGAGGGATCGGCCCTCCTCTTCGGCACCATCTTAGTTTAGTAGAGGTGGAGGTCGGCCTTTCGTGGTCGCCCCGGGGGCGAGGAGAGATCCGGTGGAGGCCGGGCGCGATTCTATGCACTTCTTGACGGGCGTGATGCAGACTTGCCTCCGATGCGGTGATTACGGGTATCATTTCCGTCCGTCACAGAGATGCCTCCGTTCTATTTGATCCAGGATCCACATATTCTTACGTGTCCTCTTATTTTGCACATTATTTGGGTGCGACTCGTGGTAGTCTTGATTTGCTTGTTCATGTATCCACCCATGTGGGTGATACGATCGTTGTGGATCATGTCTATAGATCCCGTGTTATATCTATTGGGGTCTGGAGACCCAGGCCGATTTGTTATTGTTGGGAATGGTGGACTTTGATGTCATATTGGGTATGGACCGGTTGTCTCCGTACCATGCTATATTGGACCGTCATGCTAAGACAGTTACATTGGCCATTCCTGGTATTTCTCGGATTGAGTGGCGGGGTTCGACCGATTTCGTCCCTAGCCGTGTTATTTCGTTCTTAAAAGCTCGGAAGATGGTTGAAAAAGGGTGCTTATCGTACTTAGCTTTTGTGAGAGATGTGGGAGTCGAGTCTCCTAGCATTGATTCTGTACCTGTTGTGAGGGACTTCCCAGATGTATTCCCCTCAGACCTGCCAAGCATGCCGCCGGACAAGGATATTTATTTTGGCATTGACTTGGTGCCGGGCACTCAGCCTATATCCATTCCTCCTTATCGGATGGCACCAGCTGAGTTGAAAGAACTGAAAGAGCAGCTTCAAGAGCTTCTGGATAAGGGTTTCATCCGCCCTAGTGTGTCTCCGTGGGGTGCGCCGGTATTATTTGTTAAAAAGAAAGATGGTTTCATGCGAATGTGTATTGATTATCGACAATTGAACAAAGTGACAGTGAAGAACAAGTACCCTCTACCGCGCATAGATGATTTGTTTGATCAGTTACAGGGTGCGAGGGTGTTTTCTAAGATCGATCTTCGTTCGGGCTATCATCAGCTGAAGATCGGGGACTCGGATATTATGAAGACTGCATTCAGGACCCGATATGGTCACTATGAGTTTCTTGTGATGTCTTTTGGGCTGACTAACGCCCCAGCAGCATTTATGCATCTGATGAACAGTGTGTTCAGGCCTTATTTGGATTCATTTGTGATTGTGTTCATTGATGACATTCTAGTCTACTCCCGTAGTCGGGAGGAGCATGCTCAGCATTTGAGTATTGTGTTGCAGAGATTGAGGGAGGAGAAGCTATATGCTAAATTCTCCAAGTGCGAGTTTTGGCTCGAGTCCGTGGCATTTCTGGGACATGTGGTGTCTCGTGATGGTATTCGGGTTGATCAGAAAAAGATAGAGGCGGTGCAGAGTTGGCCTAGACCGTCCTCAGCTACAGAGATCAGGAGTTTTCTTGGTTTGGCGGGATATTATCGCCGGTTTGTTCGAGGATTTTCGTCCATTTCTTCTTCATTGACTAAATTGACCCAGAAGGGTGCACCATTCGTGTGGTCGGATGAGTGCGAGGAGAGCTTTCAGAAGCTCAAGACAGCTTTGACCACAACTCCAGTGTTAGTATTGCCATCAGCTTTAGGTTCATATACTGTTTATTGTGATGCCTCGAGAGTGGAGATAGGTTGTGTGTTGATGCAGGAAGATAAGGTAATTGCTTATGCTTCTCGGCAGTTGAAGCCACATGAGAAGAACTATCCTGTTCATGATTTGGAGCTAGCCGCCATTGTTCAAGCCTTGAAGATTTGGAGGCACTATTTGTACGGTGTGTCTTGTGAGGTGTATACCGACCATCGTAGTCCCCAGCACTTGTTCAAACAGAAAGATCTTAATTTGAGACAGCGGAGATGGCTTGAGTTGCTTAAGGATTATGACATTACTATATTATATCATCCGGGAAAGGCCAATGTGGTGGCCGATGCTTTGAGCCGGAAGGCGGTCAGTATGGGGAGCTTGGCATATATTCCAGCTGAGGAGAGACCATTTGCTTATGATGTTCAGGTGCTAGCCAATCGGCTAGTGAGGTTAGATAATTCGGAGCCCAGCCGGGTATTGGCTTGTGTTGTATCTCGGTCATCTCTATATGATCGTATTCGTGAGCGCCGGTATGATGATCCACATTTGGCTGTCCTTAGGGACAGAGTTCAGCATGATGATGCTAGAGATGTCACCATTGATAGTGACGGCGTATTGAGGATGCGGGGCCGGATATGTGTGCCCAATGTTGATGGCCTTCGTGAGTTGATTCTGGAGGAGGCCCATAGCTCGCGGTATTCTATCCATCCGGGAGCCGCGAAGATGTATCAAGATTTGAAACAACACTATTGGTGGAGAAAGATGAAAATGGACATTGTCAGACATGTAGCACGGTGCCTCAACTGTCAGCAGGTTAAGTTCGAGTATCAGAGGCCCGGTGGTGTATTTCAGCGCATTGTTATTCCTGAGTGGAAATGGGAGAGAGTCACTATGGACTTTGTTACTCGACTCCCTCGGACGGCGAGGAAGTTTGATTCTGTATGGGTGATTGTGGATAGACTGACCAAGTCAGCTCACTTCATTCCAGTTAGTACTACCTACTCATCGGAGCGGTTGGCACCGATCTTTATTCGAGAGATTGTTCGGTTGCATGGAGTTCCAGGTGTCTATCATATCCGACAGGGGTACTCAGTTCACTTCTCAGTTTTGGAGAGTATTTCAGCGAGAGATGGGTACACGGGTTGAGTTGAGTACAGCATTTCACCCCCAGACAGACGGACAGTCTGAGCGCACTATTCAGATCTTGGAGGATATGTTGCGAGCTTGTGTGATTGATTTTGGTGGTTCGTGGGATGAGTTCCTACCACTTGCGGAGTTTGCCTACAACAACAGTTATCAGTCGAGTATTCAGATGGCCCCGTATGAGGCATTGTATGGCAGGCGGTGTAGATCCCCCGTGGGATGGTTTGAGCCTGGCGAGGTTAGATTGATAGGGACTGAGTTAGTCCAAGATGCTCTGGATAGAGCAAAGTTGATCCAGGAGAGGCTTCGTACAGCACGGTCTCGTTAGAAGAGTTATGCGGACCGTAGAGTTCGAGAGCTGTCTTTCATGGTTGGTGACAGAGTATTGTTGAAGGTTTCACCTATGAAGGGTGTCATGAGGTTTGGGAAGAAAGGAAAGTTGAGTCCCAGGTACATTGGTCCTTTTGAGATACTTAGGAGAGTTGGAGAGGTGGCATATGAGTTGGCCTTGCCGCCCGGCTTATCCAGCGTTCATCCAGTATTCCATGTGTCTATGCTCCGGAAGTACATTGGAGATCCGTCTCATGTATTAGACTTCAGTACCATTCAGCTTGACAAGTTGGTATCAGAGCCTAGGTTTACTAGGCCTCATGAGTCTTGAGCCGGTTAGTAGAGTCTTGTGGATCGGTACGGGGACGCCCGTACTTATCCTCGGGAGGCTGCGAACCTTTAGGAAAACTTCACTTTTCTTGAACTCTGTCGTGCGATCTTGTTGTTCCGAGAACTGAACTTCTATATTCTATTCTCTCGCAGATGGCGAGAACGCGAGCATTAGGACGAGGTGGACGACCTCCATTGCCACCTGTTAGAGGCCGTGGGCGCGGTCGTGCTAGAGTTAGAGGTAGGGCGGCCGAGGCGGTGCCAGCCGACCCGCCTGTTGTACCGGTTCAGGAGCGGCCCCCGGTGGTTGATGCTCCGGCAGCCCCGGTTCGGGGCCGGACTATATCTATTGCTATTCCCGGTCTTCGGGAGACTCTTGCACAAATATTATCGGTGTGTTCCGGTTTGGCTCGGGTAGTTTCAGCTACCGCTACCGTAGCGACATCTCGGTCGGGGGTGGTCAACGGACCCTGCGGCTCGCACACCGACCCGGTTGTTCGGGGACTTCGGACGCCAGAGGCGGTCCCCGCTTCGGTGGTTGCACCGGTTATTCCTCCGACTGCACCAGCTCCGGCTCCAGAGCATATGATTCAAGTTATGCCCGATGACGAGCAGCGTCGTCTCGAGAGATTTGGCAGACTTCAGCCACCCCATTTCGGTGGCGTTGAGGGCGAGGATGCCCGGGGTTTCTTGGATAAGTGTCAGAAGATGCTGCGCGTACGGCTGGTATTCTTGAGTCCGGCGGAGTTTCATTTACTACATTTCAGTTCACCGGTCCCGCATTTGATTGGTGGGAGGAGTTTGAGAGGCGTAGGCCTGCAGCAAGAGCAGCACCTCTCACATGGCGGCAGTTCTCTACTCTCTTTCTAGAGAAATATGTACCTCGGTCTCGTCGCGAGGAGCTACGTCGCCAGTTCGAGTGGTTGATTCAGGGCGACATGTCTGTGACCCGGTATGAGCTTAGATTCACTCAGTTGGCTAGGCATGCCACATGGATGATCCCCACTGATAGGGAGAGGATCGGGAGGTTCATTGATGGCCTCAACTACTCTATCCGTATTCTTATGACCAGCGAGCGAGTTCTGTCATCATCGTTTGAGCAGGTAGCCGATATGGCACGCTCCATTGAGGCGGATCGTCGCCGGGAGAGAGAGGAGCGGGAGGCCGAGAGGCCTCGTGGTTCGGGCAGTTTCAGTGGTGCTCCGTCCAGAGAGCATTCCCAGCAGAGGAGAGGTCGCTCATCTAGACCTTCTCATTCGGGCCGCTCCGAGCAGAGGAGAGGTTCTTATGGTCGTGGTCGTCGGGGGTTTCGGCAGGGTCGGTCATCACTTGGTGCCCTCCAAGCCCGAGTGCAACACCTACTTCTCCGGCACCGGGTGCATGTTATGAGTGTGGTGAGTTTGGCCACACGAGGAGATAGTGCCCTCGACTACGTAAGGGCGAGGACTCGGCAGAGGGATCGGCCCTCCTCTTCGAGCACCATCTCGGTCCAGTAGAGGTGGAGGTCGGTCTTCTCGTGGTCGCCCCGGGGCGAGGAGAGATCCGGTGGCCAAGCATGGTTCTATGCACTTCCCGACGGGCGTGATGCGGTTGCCTCCGATGCTCGTGATTACATGTATCATTTATGTCTGTCACAGAGATGCCTCGTTCTATTTGATCCAGGGTCCACATATTCTTACGTGTCCTCTTATTTTGCACATCACTTGGGTGCGACTCGTGGTAGTCTTGATTTACCTGTTCATGTATCCACCCCCGTGGGTGATACGATTGTTGTGGATCATGTCTATAGATCCCGTGTTATATCTATTGGGGGTCTGGAGACCCAGGCAGATTTGTTATTGTTGGGGATGGTGGACTTTGATGTTATATTGGGTATGGACTGGTTGTCTCCGTATCATGCTATATTGGACTGTCATGCTAAGACAGTTACGTTGGCCATTCCTGGTATTTCTCGGATTGAGTGGCGGGGTTCGACCGATTTCGTCCCTAGCCGTGTTATTTCGTTCTTAAAGGCTCAGAAGATGGTTGAAAAAGGGTGTTTATCGTACTTAGCTTTTGTGAGAGATGTGGGAGCTGAATCTCCTAGCATCGATTCTGTACCTGTTGTGAGGGATTTCCCAGATGTATTCCCCTCAGACCTGCCGGGCATGCCGCCGGACGGGGATATTGATTTTGGCATTGACTTGGTGCCGGGCACTCAGCCCTATATCCATTCCTCCTTATCGAATGACACCAGCCGAGTTGAAAGAACTGAAAGAGCAACTTCAAGAGCTTCCGGATAAGGGTTTCATCCGCCCTAGTGTGTCTCCGTGGGGTGCACCGGTATTATTTGTTAAAAAGAAAGATGGTTCCATGCGAATGTGTATTGATTATAGGCAATTGAACAAAGTGACAGTGAAGAACAAGTACCCTCTACCGCGCATAGATGATTTGTTTGATCGGTTACAGGGTGCGAGGGTGTTTTCTAAGATCGATCTTCGTTCAGGCTATCATCAGCTGAAGATCAGGGACTCGGATATTATGAAGACTGCATTCAGGACCCGATATGGTCATTATGAGTTTCTTGTGATGTCGTTTGGGTTGACCAACGCCCCAGCAGCATTTATGCATCTGATGAACAGTGTGTTCAGGCCTTATTTGGATTCATTTGTGATTGTGTTTATTGATGACATTCTAGTCTACTCCCGTAGTCAGGAGGAGCATGCTCAGCATTTGAGTATTGTGTTGCAGATATTAAGGGAGGAGAAGCTATATGCTAAATTCTCCAAGTGCGAGTTTTGGCTCGAGTCCGTGGCATTTCCGGGACATGTGGTGTCTCGTGATGGTATTCAGGTTGATCAGAAAAAAGATAGAGGCGGTGCAGAGTTGGCCTAGACCATCCTCAGCTACAGAGATCAGGAGTTTTCTTGGCTTGGCGGGGTATTATCGCCGGTTTGTTCGGGGATTTTCATCCATTGCTTCTTCATTGACTAAATTGACCCAGAAAGGTGCACCATTCGTGTGGTCGGATGAGTGCGGGGGGAGCTTTCAGAAGCTCAAGACAGCTTTGACCACAGCTCCAGTGTTAGTATTGCCATCAGCCTCGGGTTCATATACCGTTTATTGTGATGCCTCGAGAGTGGGGATAGGTTGTGTGTTGATGCAGGAAGGAAAGGTAATTGCTTATGCTTCTCGGCAGTTGAAGCCGCATGAGAAGAACTATCCTGTTCATGACTTGGAGCTAGCCGCCATTGTTCATGCCTTGAAGATTTGAAGGCACTATTTGTACGGCGTGTCTTGTGAGGTGTATACCGACCATCGTAGTCTCCAGCACTTGTTCAAACAGAAAGACCTTAATTTGAGACAGCGGAGATGGCTTGAGTTGCTTAAGGATTATGACATTACCATTCTATATCATCCGGGGAAGGCCAATGTGGTGGCCGATGCTTTGAGCCGAAAGGCGGTTAGTATGGGGAGCTTGGCATATATTCCAGTCGAGGAGAGGCCATTTGCTTATGATGTTCAGGTGCTAGCCAATCGGCTAGTGAGGTTAGACATTTCGGAGCCCAGCAGGGTATTGGCTTATGTTATATCTCGGTCATCTCTATATGATCGTATTCGTGAGCGCCAGTATGATGATCCACATTTGGATGTCCTGAGGGACAGAGTTCAGCATGATGATGCTAGAGATGTCACCATTGATAGTGACAGCGTATTGAGGATGCAGGGCCGGATATGCGTGCCCAATGTTGATGGCCTTCGTGAGTTGATTCTGGGGGAGGCCCATAGCTCGCGGTATTCTATCCATCCAGGAGCCGCGAAGATGTATCAAGATTTGAAACAGCACTATTGGTGGAGAAAGATGAAAATGGACATTGTCAGACATGTAGCACGGTGCCTCAACTGTCAGCAGGTTAAGTACGAGCATCAGAGGCCCGGCGGTGTATTTCAGCGCATTGTTATTCCTGAGTGGAAATGGGAAAGGATTACTATGGACTTTGTTACTGGACTCCCTCGGACGGCGAGGAAGTTTGATTCTGTATGGGTGATTGTGGATAGACTGACCAAGTCAGCTCACTTCATTCCAGTTAGTACTACCTACTCATCGGAGCGGTTGGCAACGATCTTTATTCGAGAAATTGTTCGGTTGCATGGAGTCCCAGTGTCTATCATATCCGACAGGGGTACTCAGTTCACTTCTCAGTTTTGGAGAGCATTCCAGCGAGAGATGGGTACGCGGGTTGAGTTGAGTACAGCATTTCACCCCCAGACAGACGGACAGTCTGAGCGCACTATTCGGATCTTGGAGGATATGTTGCGAGCTTGTGTGATTGATTTTGGTGGTTCGTGGGATGAGTTCCTACCACTTGCCGAGTTTGCCTACAACAACAGTTATCAGTCGAGTATTCAGATGGCCCCGTATGAGGCATTGTATGGCAGGCGGTGTAGATCCCCCGTGGGATAGTTTGAGCCTGGTGAGGTTAGATTGATAGGGACCGAGTTAGTCCAGGATGCTCTGGATAGAGCAAAGTTGATCCAGGAGAGGCTTCGTACAACACAGTCTCGTCAGAAGAGTTATGCGGACCGTAGAGTTCGAGAGTTGTCTTTCATGGTTGGTGACGGAGTATTGTTGAAGGTTTCACCTATGAAGGGTGTCATGAGGTTTGGGAAGAAAGGAAAGTTGAGTCCCAGGTACATTGGTCCTTTTGAGATACTTAGGAGAGTTGGAGAGGTGGCATATGAGTTGGCCTTGCCGCCCAGTCTATCCAGCGTTCATCCAGTATTCCATGTGTCTATGCTCTAGAAGTACATTGGAGATTCGTCTCATGTATTAGATTTCAACACCATTCAGCTTGATGGTGATCTATCCTATGATGTGGAGCCTATTGCCATTTTTTGACGTCAGGTGAGAAAATTGAGGTCTAAGGAGATTGCATCAGTTAAGGTTCAGTGGAGAGGTCAACCCGTGGAGGAGGCCACTTGGGAGACCGAGCGGGAGATGCGGAGCAGATATCCTCACTTGTTTGAGACTTCAGGTATGTTTCTTGACCCGCTCGAGGACGAGCGTTTGCTTAAGAGGGGAGAATGTGACGACCCGGCCCGTCGTCACGAGAATTACCACCCCGTTATGTTGTAAATGCATGTTTTATGATTTTATATCAGGTGTTAGAGTCTATCGGGTAAGCTAGGAGTGAATTGGATTGAAAATGAGGCATATAGCCTTTTTGAAGGAGACTTGAATAAGGAAAGTCAACCCGGAGTTGACTATTTGGTTAGAGGGCTCGGAATCGGATTCTGATGATTCGGTTAGTTCCGGGAGGTGATTTGTGACTAAGGGGAGCGATCGGAATTGAATTTGGAGGCCCGGTGTAGAAATAGGCTTGAATTGGCTATGGTTGAATTTTGGTGAAATCCGAACGGTAGGTGAGATTTTGATCCGGGGGTCGGAATGGAATTCCGACAGTTGCAGTAGCTTCGTTAGGTGATTTTGGATGTGCCTGCAAAATTTCAGGTCATTCGTACGTCGTTTGGTCGGGCTTTTGATTGAATGTGTAATTCGGAATGTTTTAAGGAATTTAAGCTTGAATTTGATGTGAATTATGGGTTTTGGTGTTATTAGACGTGTTTTGAGGATTAGAGCAAGTTCGAATAAGGTGTTAAGATGTGTTGGTGTGTTTGGATGAGGTCCCGGGGGCCTCGGGGTGTTTTCGGATGGTTAAACGGAAGAAAAATCATGGAAAATTGCAGGTTGGGATCCTGTTTCTGTTGTTTCCGCTCCTGCGGAATTATGGGCGCAGGAGCGAGTCCGCAGAAGCGGACGAGGGGCGCAGGAGCGCTTGGTTACGCAGAAGCGGAAGTCATTCCGCTGAAGCGGCATCGCTGGTGCGAGCCAGTGATCGCAGAAGCGGACGAGAAGAAAATGGGAATGGTTCGCAGAAGCGGACATTTGACCGCCTGGGCGAGTCCGCAGGAGCGGACTCTGGAGCGCAGAAGCGGACGTTTTCGCAGAAGCGGACGTTTTATCGCAGAAGCGGACGCGCTTAAGCGGTCCTTTGCTCGCAGAAGCGGAATTGGCCGGCTAGGCCTGGAACCGCTGAGGCGACCCTTTGGTCGCGGATACGGACTCGTAGGAGCGGAAATTCTTCCGCAGAAGCGAAAATTGCTGTAAGTTAAGTGTATCAGAAGTTAGAAAAATTTCAGAACATTTCACACATTTGGGTCTCGGCTTTAGAGGCAATTTGGGCGATTTTGAAGAGAAATTCAAGGGAAATCATCAGGTAATCAACTATGGACTTAAACTATGATTAGTATTGATAATATTATGCAATTATATCATGAAAATGGAGGAATTTGGGGTAATTTATGGAGGATTTAGCCCTAGGCTTGAACTTTAGAAAATCAAGGTTTTGAATGGGCAAATGGAGTCCGAATTTGGTAAAATTGATATGCTTAGACTCGTGTTGAGATGAGGGTTCCGAATATGTGACTTTCGTGATTTTTCGATAAGCGTACCGAAAGTCGGGTTTTGACAACTTTGGGAATTTTGATGTAAATTGAGTTGTATTGATTGGGTGTCGTCCCATTGGCCTAATTTGTTGTATTTCTACTGTATTTGATCGGATTCTACGCGTGCGGAGCTTGATTCTCGTGGCAAGGGCATTGCGGAGTAGTCGTCGCGCCGTATTGAGGTGAGTAATAGATGTGGGTGATGACCAGCGGGTTCGAAACCCCGGTATACCACTTTGTGACGCCGTATAGCGGCGAGACACGCACACTCTTGAGAGTGCGGGGTCGATCATGAACTAGAGACTATATATTAGTCCGACCTGTTGATACTGTATTATTGGCTATTCTCGAGCCGTTGAACCTCTTTCTTGGACGGTTGAGTATATTGTGGGCTGTGAGCCAGTTATTGGATCCCGCGAGGATCATTATCATTGTCTTATCACATAGACATGCTAGTTTACTACTAGTCCGCAGCTATTTTTGTTATTATGCTAATTCCAATCTCTGGAACATGATATTATTGTTTTCCAACCGAAAAATGATAAAAGAGTTTTCAAAAACTACTTTTGAGCCTGCGAGGCTGTATTTGTATATTAGCTGACTGGTAGTGGATCGGGCTGCGCGCCGCAGCAGTATATATGTTAGATCAGACTGCACGCCGCAGTGATATCGTGCTTGGGCTGTAGGAGCCCCTCCGGAGTCTGAACCCCCACAGTGAGCACAAGTACCCAAATTGGATCGGGCTATGCGCCGTAGCGGTCATATCATGCATTGCATTGCATTTAGCTACATCTGCTAGCTGTTATACTATTTTGCTAGTACTTATTGGTATAGGTACAGTTGATATTGATTCCGGACAGGGTATTCGATTATAGCTTTACATAGTGTTTTATTGCGGATTTCTTATCTGCGCTGTCTTACCCTTGTTTATTACCACCTGAGTCTGACAGTACTCATTTTACTCCCCGCACCTTGTGTGCAGATCCAGGTACCTCTCAGCAGTGATCCCGTAGCTGTGCGAGGCGACGTCTGTGGGATATACGAGGTAGCTGCAGAGTCCGCAGGGCCCGATATTCCTTCCTACTGTCTTTTGATTTTGTATTGACATTCTTTCCGCACTTGGTATTTCTTTTGTAAACCTTTTTACACTCATGTTCAGTAGAGGCTCATGACTCTTGACCCTTGGTCTATGGGAGTTGATGTATTATGGGGCTTGGTTCCCCGTTTTCGTTATATGTATCGCTGTTATATCGTAAATTAATATGCCTAAATGGGCTAAAGTGAGCTTCTAGCTCCGTGGTTGATATTGATTGGTCAGGCTGGCTTAGCAATGTGCTGGGCGCCATCACGACCGGATTTGGGGTCGTGACACATATGCCTATGCCAAAGAAGTTAGTGATAAAGGAGGGGTGTGAATTGATTTGATTGAACTATATAATCATGGTAATATCTTATATGATGCACTACTGAAAATAATCATTGTGGATTGACTTCATATGGATGGTTAATTGAAAAGAATTTTTTTTTTGTTGATAAACACCTTTGTGATTACATTAATGACTCGTAAGGACTATTATGAACACATGTCTGTTTGGTTACCATTAAATGACATTATTGATAGTGTGATGCTATATGATGGAATTGTGGGTCATTGTTGTTACCATGAATTGCAATATCCGGTGGAATACAAATTGTATAGTAGAAATTATTAAAGGTAAAGTCAATGGATAGTTAACTGATGTGAGGTGTCTATCTGTCATCCTTGTTATATATGTTAGGGAGTTGATATTATTTATGAGAATGTCTCATGACAATGCTTGTAAGTCGATAATATCATCTAGAAAGCTGAAAGTTTCGGAGAAGGAAAATATTTTTGCTTGATTGAATACTAGTTAGTTTTTCCTTGGAATGTTCCATATAAGTATTTTGATATAAAACTGTGCAATCCATGTTCTAGTATCATATGTTAATGTAGTGCTTGTAATACATGGATTAGGATTGTGGATATATACATTGTGGCGCTATGTACATTTGTGGATGTGTTGTTGAGATGAATTTGGTGATTCTCTGGCAGGTGGATAGGCCAAGTTACAAAGGAGACTCTGCCGAAATTTCTTTAAAAAAAATAGGAGTTAGTGAAAATTTGGAGACTGGAGTTAGGTTAGAAAAGAGTTGTGTGATGTTAAAGTGTTTGGGGAAGATTATACTTCTCCTTCGAGGACGAATGTCCTAAGGTGGGGAGAATGTAAGGCCCCGGAATATTTCGCTAAGTAATTTAGGATTTCGTAGTGTCACACAGGCTTATTATAATATTTTTATCTACTATTAATATGGTGGAAATCAATTAGACTTAGTAAATATTAGTATAGTCTTACGTTAAGTTATGTGATGTCCAAATGGAAGCCTAGGCGTACGCCAAATGGGAAAAGTTTCGAAATAGGCCAAAATTCCAAATGGATTCGCACAAGGCTCCACTTGAAAGACGATATATACTTATGTATAAGGTTTCATGTAGTGAATAGCATATAAAATGAAAACACATTGAGTCTAGTTTCCAACGCTTCAAACCGTTCTTCATTTGGACATTCCTACACAAAGTTATGATCAAATTACCAAAGGCTGGAAAATGCGATCCCGTGTCAGGTCAAATATGCGATCCGCATTTTTACTCTGCGGTCCGCATTTTCATTCTGCGGTCCGCATTTTGACCGCAGATTGAACCAGTGTAGCTCATTTTTGGCCACCGATTTCACGATGCATTCTGCTACAGCCGAATTAACATCGCAGGGTTTATTTTTATTTTCATAACTCGACCCCATTGTGATATATAACCTCTGGGGCTTTATTTCGGGTAAATTTCTACTGATTTTAGAGAGATGTGAGAGTATTATAGAGAGAGAAGGAGGAACATAACATCTAAATCATCCAAATCTTGCATCAACCTTCAAGAATCGAAGAACCCAATTACAAGTTCTTCATCTAAGAGGTAAGATTATATGCCCTAGGTTTTAATTTCGAGTTTAGAGTATAAAATGGGTTATTGAGGTATGATTCTTGGGGTATTTTAGTGTTTTGTATACATGCATGTACAAATTAGGTTGTGAGAAGATTGTTTAATATAAATAAGTAAAGATTGGGTTAGGGAATAAAAGAAGTCTTGAAAAGGGGATTCGAAATCAAGATGCACAACTAGTATTTGATAAATTGCTCAAATGAGCTAGAATTATGAATATCTTCCTAATTTGTGTTCAATTTTTCTATGTCCTGAAATAGATTGCAGTTGCTAGAATTTCTAGAATATCGTATTAATTAAAAGAAATCTTAAAAAAGGTATGTATGGCTAAAACTCTCTCTTCTTAGAAATTGAGCTCCCATGGTATCCCTTCCAATTTTGTAAGTCCGGAATTTGATTTATGTGGTATTCATTATTTCAAAGGATTTGGGTGTTGTAAGAATATGTGTAAAAGATGTACCTCAATATGTTTAGCATGTTATTCTTGGTAAATGGGGATATGTGAAAAATGGGAACTATAAGTTAAAATGCTTAGACTTCAAGTCAAGTTTAAATTGAGATTTTGATGCCAAATTGTGTAAGAAAACCTGTTATGGTTGATCGTCCAAATTGTTCTTATGTGTACCAAATGTATTTGATTGACTGCATCTAGTTCTTGGTAATATACAAAGATGTTTGGAAGTGAAGTAAGTGACTGTGTAAATGTGGTAAGATTGAACTATGGATTCTTGGTGTGATTGGAATTTTACATGAGTTGGTGTTGTGACCCTATAATTGTGAAAGAAGAATTCCAATATGATCAATGCGTTATTGTTGGTAATTACTTTAAAAGGGTGAAAGGAATATGAATCATGTATTGAGATGCTAGGACCTTAAATTGAGACTGAGTTGCATATCATATGCCAAAATTATGTGAAATCCTCTATGTGTAAAGATGTTTATAGTAATCAAATGAATTTAGGAAGTAGACTGTGGCCAATGTGTCGAGAACTTGAATTATAATTGTATAATGTCAAAATTGAAAAACAAAATAGAAGGATTCAAGAATAATTGGTGTAATTATTTGCTTATGCCTTTGATGTGTGTTTTTATTGCGGGTTTGGTGTACTCCCCCTCCATTGATTGTGAAGAGCCCCCGATGTTTAAAGTTACATTATTAATTGAGGTGTTTGATCTCTGAGATATTGTATCTGCTGAGGATTCATGGTTTCTCTCATGTGTACTTAACATCTTGAATTGAATGGCTTGTTGTATAAATTGATATCGATATGAAATATGTGGAATGATGTGAAACGTGGGAAAGAAGAGATTGAGTTATGAAATATGGCCTAGCGCCAAGTATGTTGTAATGTTTGTGGCCCCATGTGCCGATTAATTAATATGTGAACCCTATGGACGGGCTATGAAACACATAGGGGTATAATATAAAATGTGGAACCTATGGATGGGATATAAAACGCATAGGTGTATAATATAATATGATGACCCTATGGACGGGCTATGAAATGCATATGTGTATAATATGATATGTGAAACCTATGGACGGGCTATAAAATGCATAGGTGTATAATATGAAATGTGGAACCTATGGACGGGCTATGAAATGCATAGGTGTATAATATGATATACGAACCGTATGACGGGCTATGAAACGCAGCCTAGAGGTATGGAAATTATGTGAAAGCTATGAGATCGCTTTTATTTGTTAATGTGGAGATTGTTAAAGCTTTTGATTTATTTTATGATCTCTTTATTCTTTTTGACAAATTCTTTCCAATTAGATGGTGTTTATTTATACATACTAGTGCTATTCATTGGCACTAACGTCTCTTTTGTCGGGGGTGCTACATTTCTTTAAATGAATGTAGGTGGCTCCATAACGGATAGTGTCGATCGTGTGTAGCGAAGCATCCTCCCTCGCAAAGGACTTGGTGAGCCCCTTTCTCATTCAAGGGTGCTATGTTGCACGTCATCTTATTTTAGATTTTCATTTTTGAGGTATAGCCGGAGCCTTGTTATCGGCATTTCCATATTACTTACTCTTCAGCTATGTTTAGACGCTCCGTAGATAGGTTGTGGGTAGCGTCGGGTATTGGGAATTAAAGTAAGAATATTGTTGTTTGGAAAAGACTTATAACACTTGTGATATTTTGATAATATGATTTAAGTTGCTAACGGAAAGGAAATGAAATTTTTAATAAAATACTTACTAAGTCTGATTAGAGGAGTCCATCTCCTATTTACTCGTGAGGTTGTTTGCAAATAATGAAACCTAACTGGCTTGCTCAGTCAGGTTTACTCGGTTGAGCGCCGGTCACGCTACTTGGATTTTGGGGTGTGACATCTATTCCTTGTGAGCTACACTCAGTTACAAACATCCTCAGGCATAGGTACACAGTACGATCGCATAGGTTTAGAATATATGAGTCAGTGATTATCTTCTATTTAGATGACTCTTTAAGCCTTAAATAATTGATAATAAGTGATTTCTTACATGGGAATAGAGGCATAATTCCTTAAATTGACAATTAGAATATAGAGGATGTTAAGCATACCTAGGTCCATCCATAATACAGATTGTCCCTGGGCCTATGAGTGTTAATGGATCTTAGTGTTAATCATGACAATTCAGGACTGGGACCATTAACCTGTTATTATGGGTAGAAATATCGATCTTCCATGGATGCATTGGTAATAATTCTATAAGCATCCATGTCTCCGATGGATAAACTTACATGATATTTGTTGAATATTACGGAGTTGAATATCACCTAATTTCACAGGCAAATTAGGTGATATGTATATAATTAATATTATTATGAACATGTAATAGGCCTATGAAATTAACTAGAATTAAGGATATACTTTATCAGGGTAATGCAGGATAAGTACATGTGCTTATTGGCTCTTACGGAGTTAATGGAATACCCTATACTTAATATTTGAGCAACTTTTGAACTTCCTCTTGATTTACCTGATTCTTCAAAGCACCTTGTTTCCGAGTGATAAAGTATGTCAGGGCTTAGGAGTGGACAGATAACTCTTTAAGACCATCTGAACACATAAAGGTAGTTAAAAATAATTGGTCTCAGTCTCCCGGATTCTTAGATTTTTCGAAAAGTTATTCTCTATTACCTAAGGATCAATAATGGTAGTTAAGTTGAACAAACTAGAACAATTAATTTTACATATTGTCCCAATAACCCATCCTTGTTCGAGACTGGGTTATGGGGAGGTGCTTAAGTATGGAATAGAGGCACAATTCCACGTGTGTACCATATACAACATACTTATGATATCCACTTTACCACATGTGTCTTGGTACAGATGAACTCGTGTTACTGCCATGGATACTATTCAAGAACCAAAGGAAAACGAGAACATCAATACCACAATAGAAGAACTCGAAGATGTGGTGTTATTTGCTCACGTTTATCATCCAATTTTTTGAAAAGGATTTATGCGTTCCGATGGGTTTAATTCAGATGGTCCCAAAAAAATTTTCCTTGATCCATTCTAGATCCTTGTAATTGTCCATCTGACCCAGACCAAGACTGTGTGGATCCTTACAGTTGAAATACAATACAAAATCAAACTATATTCAGATTTCTATGTGTTATTTATAAGACTGTACAAATTTCTATGTGTTATTTACAAGCTCCTGATTCACGTTTATCATCCAATTTTTTGGAATGGATTTATGTGTTCAGATGTGCTTAATTCAGATGGTCCCAAAACAAGTTTCCCTGATCCATTCGAGATCCTTGTAATTTTCTATCTCGTCCCAAACCAAGACTGTGTGGATTTTTACAGTTGAAATACAATACAAAATCAAACTATATTCTTTGCTCAGATTTCTATGTGTTATTTACAAGAATGTACAGTTTTGTAAATTCTTAAGGGTATAGGTCACTATCACATTTACTTCGCGAAGGAACAGATTCCTTGTAACTCACCTTGTTTTGCCTGAGACAAAAATATTACATAATCATTACTTATTTCACACTTGGATATGGGTCCATGTGTGACATAATTATTACTTATTTATGTGACTTGTCTCTTGAAAATCGTTAGATCGATAATCTTTTATCCGGTCAAGATGAAGTAATATTGCACTATTGGAATATACCGGTCATGAATTTATGGTGATCATGTATTAAATCTGATATTAGAATGGTATCCATTATTAGATTGGTACATCTATAAGTTATTAGATATCCTTTCCCAAAAGCACGAAGCCCAAAACATGATAATCACGGTGCTCAATTGATATTCAGCTCCAATTCATTGGAAGGTGCTTACAAAAATTCATGGGGATAACTCATTTCGCATAGGGATTATCCTTAATAGTGGGCTTATTTTTGTAAGCACCTCCCCATGAATGCCTTGTCTCCAATGGATAAACTTACATGATAATTGTTGAATATTACGGAGTTGAATATCACCTAATTTCATAGGAAAATTAGGTGATATGCATATAATTAATATTATTATGATATGGGGCTTCAATCCTTTGTTTGACCGTAATGGAATATCGTACTGTTTGCTACACCGAAACTAAAAAATGTTCTTAATGTGTGTAACATAAGTTACACCGTGGGGAGGTGCTTAAGTATGGAATAGAGGCAGAATTCCCTGTGTGTACCATATACATCATACTTATGTGAGGCATAAAGGATGGACATTAGAATATGCAACATTATAAGTTATAATTCTAAATTATATGTACATATGTTTAATGTTCGGGTAAAATATGCACCTTCATACAGATATCGTATGGTCTTTAAACGGACCATACCCTTTAAATGTGATGACCCGGCCCGTCATCATGTGAGTTATCACCCTGTTATCCCTCGTATATGCTTGTCAATGTTTCAATATGCATGTTTGGTGAGTTTGAGTTTGGTTGGAAATGAGGCAAATAGTCTCTTAGAAGAAGGAATAGTTGGGAAAAGTGAACTGGATGTTGACTTGTGAGTTAGAGAACTCGGAATTGAATTCTGATGATTCGGTCAGTTCCGGGAGGTCATTTGTGGCTTAGGAGAGTGATCGGACTTGAATTTGGAGGTCCGGTGTAGTTGTAGGCTTGAATTGGCTAAGGTTGAATTTTGGCGAAATTCGAACGGTAGGTGAGATTTTGATCTGGGAGTCGGAATGGAATTCCGATAGTTGCAGTACCTCTGTTAAGTGATTTTGGATATACCTGCAAATTTTGAGGTCATTCGGACTTCGTTTGGTCAGATTTTTGATCGAATGTAAATTTTTGAAGTTAAAGTTAAATTTAAGCTTGAATTTGTTGAAAATGGACGATTTTGATGTTAACGATAGATTTTTGATGATTGGAACAAGTTCGAATGAGGTTATAGGACGTGTTGGTGCTTTTGGTAGAGGTCCTGGGGGGCCTCGGGTGAGTTTCGGGGTAGTTTTGTACCATTTCTAGGCCATTTTTAACTACTGGTTTATATTTGTAGCAGTGTTCTATGTGATAGCGGACAACGGGTCACGATCGCGGTGAGTAAAATGTGCGCAAATTATTAATGAATCGCGATCGCGTGGAATGCTCCGCGATCGCGAAGAAGGAAATTTATGTTGCATTGATCCTACTTCAGAAGCTCATATCTTTTTGTCTAAAAGGAATTTTGAGGTGATTCAAAAACAAAGTTGTAGCTAATCGTGTCTAGTTTTCAGAAAGATAAATAAATCTTGATTTGGAAATCCGTGTCAAAATTTATGGATATTACACTATAGGGTGTCCGAGAAGGATCTCTAATACACATGTATAAATGGGGAAGCTTATATCTCGAAATATATAAAGATTCAGGAAATGAGCAACAAATGAAAGTAGTATCCCTATGTGTCTAGTTTCCAGAACATCAAACCATTAATCATTCGGAGTTGTGTTAAAAATGTTATGACCATTATACTGAAGCCTATCTGGAGGAACTGAAATTTGTTCACCGCGATCACGAAGCTTTTCCCGCGATCGCGAAGGGTAAATTTTGGGCCAAAAATTTTGTTCTTCGCGATCGCGATGCGTAATATGCCTAGGCAGAATGTTTTTAAAACATTTCAGTCGCGAAATCAACCCACTTTTCCACCATTTTTTGTCATTCTTGAGATCTTTTGGACGGGAATTGAAGGGATTTCGACGGGTAATCATCGGAGGTAAGTTCTATGGTCTAAATACGTGATTTTTCCTTAGAATCTTCAACTATTTCACTGAAATTGGGAGAATTAATGGGGGAATTTTGCCCTAAGCCTCGGTTATGGTAAAACAACGATTTGAATGGGCAAACGGAGTCCGATTTTGGCAAACTTTATATGTATGGACTCGTGTTGAGATAAGGAATCCGAATATGTAACTTTTGTAATTTTTCGAGAAGCGTACCGAAAATCGGGTTTTGGCAACTTTGTAGTTATCATGTAATTTGATTGTGTTCGATTGGATGTTGTTCCGTTAGCCTATTTTGATATATTTGTACTGAATTTGGCTAGTTTTGGTGTGCGTGGATGCTGGTTCGAGGAGCTAAAGCATCGCGGAGCTTGAGTTTTTACCGGAGGTAATACTTGTAAATGATGTCCTGAGGGTTAGTAAACCCCGGAATTGCACATCTTAGTGTTGTATTGAGGTGACTTGCACGACGGATAACGGGTGTGGGGTAGAGCGCCATTGGGGATAGTGACTCGGTCCGTCCCGCTTAATAAATAATAACACCTAATTGCTTGAAATTGAATTGACATCCTAATAAAGATTTATTATCATGAATTGGACTGATTATCATGCTTGGGCTTCGTGCCGATTATTTGAATCCTTCAGGGATTGGTATCATTGTCTTGATAACACTGCATATTTTTGTCTCAATCTAAGGTTTTAGATGGTATTTTTCTACTCAGAAGGTTATGAAAAACTTGAACAAGGTCTTAATGACATTTCTAGCTGTGAGCTAATATGATACTGTTGCCCGAGGGGCTTGCTTGATTGTTCGTTAGACTGATTGGGGCCGAGGGCCATATGTGAGGGCATGACGATTTATGTGAGCATATGCATATACATGCATTGATCGGACTGCACGCCGCAGTAGTATATGGATCGGTCTGTGCGCCGCAGCAGCTATGATATTGATATTGCGTTTGGGCTGTAGGAGCCCCTCCGGAGTCTGAAACCCCACAGTGAGCGCGAGCGCCTTTGCATGGATCGGGTTGTACGCCACATCGTCATATGCATTGCATGGCATACATAAATTGGTTTACGTGTACTTCATGTCATAATAATTAGCACTCATACATTACTGGCACACATGCATATTTGCCTTATTGACCAGATCTCCTAGTGGAAATTGTTACAGAGTGCTGAGCCCAAGGGGTTGATTTTAGTGCAGACTTGCACTGCTTGAGATTGTACCCAGGTATTGGTATGTTATCATGAAAGAAAGAAAGCGAAACATTGAGATTTCTAAATAATCTACTCACATATGTTGAAAAGGAATAAAATGATAGTGTATTGAAGTTTAAAGATAGTTTTGTATTGTGTAGCATGAGATAGTGCTTTGCGTGGTTTTCTTTCCTTCAGCATTATTTACTTTTATTTCCGCTAAGTTGGAAGTACTCACACTCGACTCCCTGCACCTTGTGTGTAGATCCAGCTACATCACAGCAAAGCTGATTCTATAGCTGCTCGGGAGGTAGCTGCCAGCGTCCACAGGACCTGACTCTCCAGTTTATCTTTATTTTTGCCCTGTCTATCCCACACTCATACACAGTTGTATACATTGACACAGTTTATAAATTCTAGTAGAGGCTTATGACTTATGACTCCTGATTTGGTGGGAAGTTTATACTGGTTTTGTGATATCTATCCCTGATGTGTTAGATGTCATTTCATTATATTATTGTTGTTTATACCTAAAAAGGGTAAAGCGAGAGCTGATAGCTCTGTGTTATAAATGGTTGGTCAGGCTGGCCTAGCAATGTGTTGGGCGCCATCACGACCGGGTTTTGGGGTCGTGACATTTATGTACTTATAAACAAAGATTAGACAACTCGGCAATATGTAGACTTATAGTATCACAAGAATCAACCACGTTCATTTATGTGATAATAAATTATTGTTTAAGAACCTATATTATAATGGGCACCTATTAAAATAGTTTTTAATTGTTCTGGTTTGTTCAACTTAACTACCATTAGGAATTACTTCCTAGTTGATGTTCTTCCGAAATCACTGCTACTTTGGATATTGGTCATCTTCACCCTTAGGAAATTAATACCTAAGCCATACCATTAAATAGATAACTATTTATTGGACTGGGTTAACTATTTATTAATATGTTCATTATACCCACTATTTGATTTTCCCTCATTATGATGCCCTTGTTATCACTTTACGAATATTCGATACAGGTGTGAGATGCATTATGGTAGAGGATTAGACAGAAGCATGCATTATCCACCCTCGGGAGATGTTGTCATCTGTTCATAAATCATGGATAGACTATTTAATATACGGGAACATCAGTTGATCTACGAGAATATTGACGATAGAAACATCATTAGAAATCACACATAACTGACATATGAATTATGACAAGAGAAAAGAGTACCGATCTAATGATTCACGTTAAAACTTCTACTAAGACATGACCGCAATATTTAGATAACTCTTTAAGCCCGTGGGTCGCAATAAACTACCCAATTATATATCTTTAAACCCAAAGGACCGGTCAAATCACGTACCATTATATTTTCAAATCCACAGACCTTAATAAAGCCTTATATCACATGGAATAAGCTAGAGACCATGAAATTAACTATAAGATATGGGGCTAACTATAAGATCATCGAGGTCTGTGTCAAACCAGTCTTAACTATTCATATAAGATCTTATATTATATCAAGGATATTTTAATGAAGAGGAATTTATAAACAGTGTAATATTAGAAAATATATTCCAGTAGTGCCTTGTAGGTTCCATGTTAAGAAATAAGTTGGAGTTGAAGTATATAGTTTCCTTCTGCTAAATATGGAGACCATCATCTATATATTAGACCATCCTTTATTCGGCTGACTATTGATATTCAACTCCATATCCATGGCCGTGTTCAGTGGAGAGGTCAGCCTCCTGAGACTTAGCAGAAGATACAACATAAATGGGGTCGAAGGGGTATTAGGGAGTACCAGATCCCTAAGTTCATTTACCAAAGATCCAATGGTTATCACCTAATTTATGGTGGACCATCTATTATCTCAGCAATACGTAGCCCCATAGTTATATGGGGCTTGGATTTTCAAGAGACATGCATGTGTAAGGTACACACGGATCACAAGAGTCTTCGTATTATCATACATGGTCAAGCAATGGTTATAATTTTGGTCTTATGTAGGAAAACATGTAACCCACATAAAGAATCTTTATGGAATTGGCATGCATATATGATTCTTACACGCCAACTCAAGCTACAATTAGATCATCATGGAAGAGGAGGATCAAAACAAAACCACTTTCATCACCCATCAAGAAACGTACTGCTATAGAGTTATGCCTTTCGAACAGAAAAATGCAGGGGCGACATACCAAAGATTGTTGACCTAAATGTTCAAGGATCAACTCGGCTAGACTATATAAGTCTACATAGGCGATATGTTGGTCAAGTCTAATAGGAGAGAAGATCACATCGGCCACTGAAGGAACATTTCGAGATACTCCAACATATAGAATAAATTAAACCCCAAAAAGTATGCATTCGGTATGACCTCAAGAAAAACTTGGGTTTCCTAGTATCATAGCGAGGCATCGAGGTCAACCCCGACTAAATCAAAGCCATAGAAGGAATATTAGAGCACTTAACTGCCAACAAATAGGTTCAGGCTTACTGGCTGTGTTGCTTCCCTGTTAAGATTCATCGATCATCCCATAGAGGCCACAGGGTTTTCAGTGTACTTAAAAGGACAATGGCCACTAGTGGACCTCAGGGTGAGACCAAGCCCTGATGGAGTTAAAGACCTACTTTTCATCACCATCGCTCCTATCCACACCAAAACATGGGGAACGCCTCATCGTCTACCTCGGTGTATCCAAAGTAGTAGTGGATTTGGATAGCACCGCTCGGGTAAAGTGTTTGATCCACTTACCCATGTGATTCCAGAGGGGGTTGTTACATCTGAATTTATCTTTTAAAGTGTGACATTCATCAATAGTATGTCCCCTAATGCCCGAGTGTTAGGCACATGTCTTATTCTGATTGTCCTACTGAGAAGAGTTTTCTATAGTAACAGCGGGAATGGGCGTGACATAACTGGCAGCCTTCACTCTTTCATACAACTAATCAATGGGTTCAGCAATAGTAGAATATTGTCTAGGTGGTATGCGGTCGAAATTTATGTTTGAGGCCGAAGTGCATTACATATTCTGAATTATCGATATGTGCCTGAGAGAAATTATGCTATAGACTAATGGGTTGAACTCCATAAAAATATTATTGGCTTGAATAATGGTATCCGGTTACTATATAATAACTAGAAGACTCTGAAGCGTATCACCCTTAGGTATTCAAATACTATTATTTTTCCAACTCTTCATTATGATTATTTGTTATCAAAGCATGATCAAGTCTCCAAATGACTATTTGATGGTGAATATTGTATTGGGGAAAATTATATATATGAATAAATAATGACATGGCATGACATGTGGAATTATTCATAGGCTACGATTGGGTCAAGAATTCTAAGCTAATGCGGATAAAAAGAAGACGTATGAGACAACAGGGTGAAAAGAGATACGGGAACGAAACGAAGGTACGAGTTATCATGCTCGGAAGCCCCGTCCCTATTTAAAGCGCAATTATGCAAGATAAATGAAAAGACAATAAACCTGGTCACATAAGAGGATGAAGATACACGTCATTTCAAAAGAAACAAGTACTGGAGCCGTTAATAAATAATTGTATTCAATATAATTATTGTGTAATGTAGCATTTAATGTCATTAAATATTCATAATGGCTTCATTATGGCTTGGATGTAACATACATTTACAAAGATTATCCAAGAGACCTATAAAAGGAGAAACATGTAATCGATAGAGACACAAGGCGCTACTGGAATATATTTTTTATTTAGAAGCTTTCATATCTAAATACTTGAAGATTCTTTTCTTTACTTATTTTTCGATTATCAATAACCTGATTCTTCTATATTCTATATTTGACTAAAAATCTATTTTTTGGTTAAACATTAGCCTTACCTGAGTTATTGGGCAATTAAACAAAAGATGGCCCAGTCCTTAATGGCCCAAGAGAAATTTGACTATATCCAAAATAAATTATAACCCATAGATCGAGTTAGGCTAACATCTCCTGTCCATTTACACTAAAGTGGTACGGGAACTCCGAACTACAGTGATATCTTTACATATACCATCTAGCTACATGACTATGTACAAACTCTTTATCATATTTTTCTACTCCACACTTAGGCGATTTGGGGTTGCCAAGGAAAGGATTTCCACATAGAACTTCAAGGTAAGTTAATTGGAACAATGGGAATGAGGCCCCAACCACTATCCCTGGATTCCCGGAGTTGTTCCCTAGATCAGGAGGGGTTACAACTGTCCCTTTAGTCATCCAAATATTTCTCTAGGCCAACCTACCATGACTGCTAACTTATTCGGAACACTCTCCGAGGCTCGCTCCCTAGTATTCCCTGCTGGGACTGCGCCCAACATCTTTACAGCTCCACCATTCTCGGCAACAACCCAACCATCGCTAGCAGTCCAATATCTAATACTAATGGATATCAGTCATAATTTGGTACATAAACTAAGTAAGAGGAGATATGGTATTTTTTGCCATTAAGCTGGAAATCCGGCGAAGTAGTGACAAACCTAGGACCAGACACTCACATAAACCTGTGCAGTTCTATAAACATATGTACCACAAAACAACAGAAATACTGAACAAAACAAAAATCAAGGGAGGGAACGTGCTATGGGGAGCATAATTGAATATACATAATTCATTAGTGAAATAAAAATAGAGTGCAATAAACAGTTATCACAAAATAAGAAACTTAATAGTTGCACGGCATCACCCTTCGTATTATTTGTACAACAAGAGATAAACCCTAATATTAAGGACAAAAGATTTCGGATTCTCAATAACTATACTTGCAAACTGGTTATCACCCTAATGACAACACCGCAGGATTCTGGTAAACCTAATGGATCAGATCGAGAAGCAATATAAAATCATGCACCGTATCTTCCCGGCCCATAGTGAGGGAATATCCTTCTAATATTCATGGGGAGGTTCTTACGATTATATCAAGCACCATGATATCGCCCAGTAGTAACTAACATGCATCCCAAATTCCTCACACAGATTAGACTAAACCTAATTTATGTGTGCCATGTAATTCAAGAGAGTCACTATGTTCAAAGTCTATTAAGTCTGCAGCCCCCTTCTAATTATAATTGATAGTCGATCTACTATAAATGATTATAATGAAGTTTACATGGATATTAGACACCTTCCCACTGCTTACAAATGTGAGGATGAGAGTACTCAATTGATATTCAACTCCATTGTAATAGACTAAGCACCTCCCCATGAATGTCTTGCACCAAAGGGGTGTTTAAACCCAAAGTATTGTGTGTACTATAGTCAAACATTCTTAGTCAAATTTCTCTTGGGCCATGGTCAAATAAATTATAATCCTCACACTCTCCTTTATCATCAACCACGTTCACACAATCATCTTCACTAGAATATCCTTTTATCAAATTACCTAATACTCTGTTTATTCACTCCTAAGCCTTGATATACTTTATTCCATGGGTATGTTTGTAACTGAGTGTAGCTCGCAAGGATTTATAACCCAAAGGATCATTCTATGTCATGAATGGATTCATAAACTTCTACTAACCAAATTGCATCAGTAATAAAAGTTCTAATCCTTACCGGATGACAATGTCTTGAAATTAAGTACTCATGGCTAATCTTCACCCTTGAATTACAAGTTCCATCACGGTGAGTCATTTGTGTATGGAAATAAATCACTTATGCGGTATATTTATACTTAACCATAGTAATTCCCTGCAATTTATGGATACGAGAGTTGAAATTCGTCCATACCCTAAGCCCCTGGTAAAGTTGAACAAACCAGCCCACTTTAGAAACTACATCTAAAATGGACTAAGGTATTGATATGTCACCTATTTTATTGTAATTAGGTATTAATTTCCTAAGGATGAATAAAAGTTACTATACATTTAGAGTTAACATATCGTATATTCTAAACCTATTCGCCTATGAAAAGACCTAATTCACGATAACCCAGTCTCCAGCTACCGGCTCAGATTTCGGATATTTAGGGTTAATATCGAGATCGAGATTGCACATCGATGTAATTATGGTCTAATATTAGAAGGATATCCATGATTTCCCATTCTTAAGGTGCAAGACATTCACTTTAGCATATGGGGCCTCTCATCAGGGTTTGGAATATCCTATAAGATATTGAGTTAAAAGCATCAAACTATCACGCTAATTGATATTCAACCCTTAAGTACAATACTCATGGCTAATCTTCACCCTTGAGTTACAAGTTGCATCACGGTGAGTCATTCGAGAGGGTGATATGCCAGATGGGGTATCATAATTCATGAATAGTCCTTGCAGAGCCACTCGACAGCGATACCTTATCTTGGCATATGGGGCCTCTTACTGGATTGTTCTTGTGGGGCCTCTTAAGAATACTTAAGTAACCTAATCCAATAAGTCTATTACTGTATAATTGTCCGTATCTCTTATTTTCATTCCCGTAATCATCTAATTTTTCAAATAGATTTCGGATATTTAGGGTTAATATCGAGATCGAGAGTGCATATCGATGTAATTATTTTGTTGACGGAGTATTATTGTCTAATGGTCTCTAGCTTACCACAAAATGTCATCATCCCAAAACCTGATAAAGTCTCAAGTGATATCTTTGTTGTTTACATAGACCTTCAGTAGGGCACCTCGAATTTATTGTTTCTGCCCATACGAGGAGAACAAGCATATATAAGTCTTTACTTTTATGCCAAATGATTGTGGAGTGGGGTGATGCCGTGCAACCTAACTATATGCATATTCTAATATCTTCCTGTTCGACCCACAAATCATGGATAGACAATTGATTCTAATATCTTACAATTGACCTAGAGTTTTTGATGAAGGGTGATGTCGTGCACTTCTATTTGATTCTCTTCTATTGTAATCACCTATAATTGTCCATATCTCTTCTTTTAATCGATAGAGACACAAGGCACTACTGTAATATATTTTTGATTTACAAGCTTTCATATCTAAATACTTGAAGATTCTTTTCTTTGCTTATTTTTCGATTATCAGTAACCTGATTCTTCTATATTCTAGATTTGACTAAAAATCTATTTTTTGGTTAAACAAATTGGTTTTGTTAGTCCATAGATTAATTTCATAACCAAGGGTGAAGCTATAATACAATGATTTCATATGATACAGCGAGGTAGATGAGTTCATTTAATTTATGAGTCATAACCTCCGGTGGTATCCAGAATATAGTGAGGGTAATGGCAGAAATGAACAAGCCATATCTCCTATGTACAATTGGTAAGCAGTGCCAATTGTATGTCTAATAGTACAATTGGGTAGTTCCATACTGTCACGACCCCAAATCCGGTCGTGATGGCGCCTAGCACATTGCTAAGCCAGCCTGACCAATCAATAACAATAACGGGGCTAGAAGCTCTCTTTAGGCCATTTAAGCATATCAAGTCATAAGCAACAGTGATATAAATGTATCAAACAGGGAACCAAGTCCCAAAACATATTAACTCCCTCAGACCGAAGGGTCAAGAGTCATGAACCTCTAAAGAACGTAAGTGTAATAAGGTTTACAACCAAAGATCAGAGCGGAAAGAAATAATCAATACATAATCAAAGACAGTAGGAGGGAATATCGGGTCCTGCGGACGTCGGCAGCTACCTCGAAGTCTCCATAGAATGGCGATAACACAAACAGTTGCGATAGCTCAACTGCCCTCCTAATCATGTATATCCGCACACACAAAAATGCGGGGGAGTGGGGTGAGTATATTTCAACTCAGTGAGTAACAATAATAAACAACGACTGGAAGTGAGAACACCTGTACTATCACTATACAGTTCTAAGGGTAACCTCACAGGTAAGTCATCACTATAATGAATACCCCCAATATCCGGTCCACATCTATGCCATCTAGGTCCCACACTGACCACATTCTCACTCATACCACTACGGTATACAACTATCTCAATATATGGAGACATATACATATGTCTATATCATATCAGTATTTTAGTATATATATGAATATCAATAAGTATAATGCTGCGGCGTGCAGCCCGCTCCAATACATATACCGCTGCCGCGTGCAGCCATTTAACGTCGACGACGCTCACTGGGGGTGTATACAGACTTCGGATGGGCTCCCTAGGCCCGAGCATTATTATACTGCGGCGTGCAGCCCGATCCACACATGTATTACTGCGGCGTGCAGTCCGATCCAATATATATATGTATATATATTTATACTGCTGCGGCGCGCAGCCCGATTCCATAATATACACCAGTGCTCACTGAGAATGTGTGCAGACTCAGACTCCGAAGGGGCTCCTACAGCCCATTACTGCGGCGTGCAGTCCGATCCAATATATATACTGCTGCGGCGTGCAGCCCGATCCAATATAGGTATATATATATATATATATATAATACCTCGCAATAGGTCCTCGACCCTATCCCAGTCAATATAGACCTGGCCTCTCAGGCTCACTCAACTAGAATAAGGAATTCCACCCTATGTCTACCTCCAAGTACACATCTAGTACTGGCTCATGATATGGTATACAGTTATAACTACGGCTGAGTTTATGTATCTAACACGATATAAGGGTCACCTAGCTCTATAGGTTCCCTAATACTCTACAGATCGGCACAAGGCCCCAAACATGGCTATTAGCCCAACTACACATTTATAATCTCATTATCAGTCATAATACACAGTATACTATTAGTCGGGAAGGACCAAGTCCAATCCCCAAATCCCAATGCCACCACGCTCGTCACATGACGCGTGTCTCATCTCTACATAGCACTGTAAAGTGCAAGTACGGGGTTTCAAACCCTCAGTACATTATTTACTACCACCACTCACCTCGATCCGATAGAAGCATTAATCCGCCTTGCGCTCGCCTCGCAATTCAATCACCTTGAATGCCGAATCTGCTCAAAATCAATGAGAATACATCAATATAGGCTAATTAAACACAACCCATTCGAAATAACTCAATTTACATCAAAATTCCCAAAGTTGCCAAAACCCGAGCCCCGGGCCCACATTCCGAAAATTTACGAAATTCACATTTCTGGAACCCTCGTCTCGCCACGAGTCCATACATATAAAATTTATCGAAATCGGAGTTCAAATGGCCTCCCAAATCCAAAAATCCCGTTTTCAATATTTAGGCGACATTTCTTCAAGATTTCAACCCAATTTCATGAAGATTGATGTTAATACTACCATAAATTGATATTTTTGAGTCAAGAATCTTACCTCCGACGAATACCCGATGACTTCTCAATGATTTCCTCGAGTTTTCTTCTCTCTAGGGCTCAGATGTGTGTTTTGGGTTAATGAACCCGTACCCTCTGTTTCTGGATTAAATTCACTGCCAGAAATATTTCTTCTACGCGATCGCGATCTTCATCATGCGATCGCGATGCTCAAAATCTCGGCCTCACGCGATCGCGACATCCTTCACGCGATCACGATGCACAATCACCCTGCTTCACGCGATCGCGTCCATAATCCTGCGATTGCGTAGCTCATTTCCCCTGGACCCATTTCTTCTTCTACGCGATCGCGTAGATAAGCATGCGATCGCGATGTACACCCTTTTAATTCTATGCGATCGCGACTCTTACCCTGCGATCGCGATGCCCTAGTCCCCAGCTCTACGCGATCGCATCCCCATCCCCGCGATCGCGGAGAGCAAATGTCTGCTGCGTTTATGACAGCAGCCAGCTTTTCTCTTTTCTTCCAAAAATGTTCCGTTTGGACCCCCGGATTCATCCCGAGACCCCCGGAACCCCAACGAAAACCACCAACATACTCCAAAACATGATACGAACTTGTTCCAACCATAAAAACACCATACTAATCATCAAAATCACCAATTAACCACGGATTCAAGCCTAATTTTCTTCAAAACTTTCAAAACTAATATTCAATCCAAAACCCGATCAAACGATGTCCGAGTGACCTAAAAATTTGCAGACATATCCAAAATCACATAACGAAGCTACAGAAATTGTCGGAATTCCATTCCGACCCCGGATCAAAATATCACCTACCATCCGGTTTTCGCCAAAATTCAACATTCGCCAATTCAAGCTTAAAACTACACCGGACCTCCGAATTCAATTCCGATTGTTCTCCTAAGTCATAAATGATCCCCCGGAACTAGTCGAATCATCGGAATCCGGTTCCGAGCACTCTAACTCAATAGTCAACTCTTGGTTGACTTTTCATATTCAAGCTTTCTTCAAACATGCTATTTGTTTCATTTTCAATCCAAATCACTCCTAACTCACCCGATAGGCTCTAACACTGATATAAAATCATCAAACATGCATTTACAACATGACGGGGTGATAATTCTCGTGACGACGGGCCGGGTCGTTACATTCTCCCCAACTTAAACAAACGCTCGTCCTCGAGCGTACCAGAGTGGTACTAGAAGCAACTCAATAGCTGAATGACCTTACCCAGCATATATTCGGGCGATCACACGTCGCCCTATCTCTCATAAGCCTGAAACACCATATAGCTGAAATCTCACGGACCATCTTAACCATAAACCACATTGTACTTTCTGAAATCATATACCAATTGCTAATCCCATTCCTGTACTCAGGATACACTAGAATCCACTGCAATAAGCCACATTCACCACTCCGGGTAAGATCATATGATGTGTCAACAACCCAATCACCCGAGACGATAGTCTCTAATCACAACAACTGGCCACAATCACCAAATACTAGCTGAAAACCTCTTTCATTAGATAGAGTCTTATTCCAACACCTCCATATCCTGCCCACGGCAGCTGAAGCACGTGATATACCGAACCCATCTCTCGGGTTAACCATTCGTGAATCTATTTCCCTTTTTTAAAATTCATACCACGATAGGTTTCGGAGCCAAACCTCGGTTTCTACCTTTCTAACAAGCTAAGACCCAATATGCTCGTATTCAATAATGACTCCAACGGTCATTTCGATTATAACACACCACACTGGTGATAAACACCTTAACACCGGCCTAAGCCACGACGAGCACAACATAGGCTCCAATAGAAACGTATGCACACACTCGAATCATGACATCTCAATTCATGACAACTGTCTCCAGCAAATAGAGCTGTAATTCAATTCCTCCGTGCCATCATAACATAGAACTGAGATCGCGTCTCGCATTATAGAAATAGAGTACCTGAATCCTCCTCGAGAGGTCATAACATCACGTGGCCTTACCACGATTCGTGATTATATCCAAACACTATTACTCATGAAGCACCTCAATTTACCAAGCTCAAAACGGTCAGCCACACACATATTTAGGTCTGAATCCAAGCAATCAATCTCACTCACGGTGAAACAATTAATGTATGCTATTAAATCCTGAAAGGACACAACCGATGTGCCATTCGCCAAGCGATACTCCAAACGGTCTTTTCCTCAGAAGTGGGGAAGTATTGTATACCAGTAGCATATAACTAACTATATTTTCACAATATTCTGTTGCGGCGTGCAACCCGTTCCAACAACATACATGTGGCGGCGTGCCACCCGATCCAGATACCATACATGTGGCGGCGTGCCACCCGACCCAAATACTATACCTGTGGCGGCGTGCCACCCGATCCACGAATACACCTAGCAAAGGGAATGCACATCGAGACAAGTCGCTTATTGCAACAACATATACATAGCCTCAAGCTCGGCCACCTGCATTGCACCCGTCAAAGTTCCCCAATACCGGAACTGAAACAATGGTAGATACCTCTACACTAACATCCGCCCCTAAGGTCCAATTAACAAAGCAATGCCTACCAGCTGTCCGCTGGTCCTGGGTACAACTACTCTATTGGAGCATATTTTGATGTTTTTCTGCTACGCAATTTGTGCCATTTTCCGACATAGTCCATATCACATTAGTCTGGACAAACTAGCCCAATGACGACCAATAAGCAATCAAGTATCATAATCCAAGTTGTCATATCAAGTTGAGAGAAAAAGCCATTAGAGCTTCTGATTTTTGATAATCACAAAACGGTGTCGATACCCATGACATACAACCACTGCATAGGCGGACTAACGAGAACTTCAAGTCTCCTTCACATATATAACATATGAATTACTATGCCTGATTCCGTATTTCACCGTACATATACATAACGCACATCAAGCGTCCATTCATACCACGAAAGCCATTCGGAAATTTTACTATGCCATCAACGACTCAATTATTACAGTCGATCCCACAAGAGAATACCACCATACCACTGGATATCATCAGCTTACATTACCTTGTCCTTTTTGGATCATATTCCCTGCCAAGTTAATAGAATAGCAGTACCGTTTTCTTAAATCATCAGAAAGATCGATTCTTAATTCATCTGCAGTTGTTCGCGCTGCTCAATAATTTTATTGACTTCCCATATATTATGAACTGTTCTCAAAACCTAGAATATACCATTATCAACTTTCCATAACACATCGCGTATACCATACTAAGATAACATGGAAATTCTCATCCCTTTCCTACGCCGCAAACATCGACGCAATCAACTAGTCAAGGACTTTTATGATCTCATATAGAGAAAACTCATTACACATTCCAAGCTTTGCATACCAACAGGAAATACAGTTATTTTTCAAACCACATTAAAACACATCATAAACTCTTTCTCCCAATCACATTGCATAAGTTAAACTGCCAGGACTGAGTCCTTATACACATATTATACCCATATCGGGTTACATGACTGCCAACACTCAAAAGCTTTATTGCACAATATCTGCAAGACTCCTTACTTCAACCACATACCAGGAATTAGTCGTATTCTTTATCATACCACTTCGGTTTATTAACAAGTCATTCCATTTACCCAGTTTCCTTTCTGATTCATCTTTGATTTAATATTAGCCACTACTGTAGCACCATAACACATGAACTCATTCCACACGAGACTCGTACATAAGACCACACGGTCTGAGACATATAGGCCACTGAATACTCTCTCAATATTTCCAGAAGGATCACATCCTACAATACTTTATTTTGAAGAACTTCTTGCGATTTGAATCCGTTATCATTACCTTCCAATACAGATTACATAGAATCCCATCATTCACATAATATAACATAAGTACCGATCTCTTCTAACGAAACCACCATCTTTAGCCACATGCACAAATTTGAGACACCTGACTGTTACAAGTAAAATCTTGAACACCGTAAACAATTCTCGAGCGTCAGTCATCCTTATTCAGCTGTAATTCCACTGTCTTATTGAACAGAACCACTCGTGCCTTATTAGAATTCCGACACTGCAGATCATGATTACATACAGATACTATTAGCTATCACTCTTTTCTATACACCAAGCATTCCTTACCAACCTCGGTTCAAAATACCCTAGTATTTCTTCACATCTACGAAGCACCATAACCTTTATCAGAATTTTCCCAACATACTTAGAGACAGAATCAACATAGCACACAATAGTGCAATCAGTTAATCAATAGCAACCTCCCCAACTTATCTCGAAGCCATTCATCAAAGCACTTTCAACCACTCATATCAGTATTACTCAAGTGATGCCGAAATGTTAGTATGATATTAAACTCAAGTCATTTACAAGCTTCGGCGGAGATTCGAATCATCAGAAATATTAACTCTTTTGCAATTCTTGCATTCATTCATACACAATAGTTACGCCCCCTCTTTAGGTGACAAAATCTTTTCTAAGTCCCGAATTTTTCAAAAATTCCGGCAGAGTTTCCTTTGTAAATTGGCCTATCCACCTGCCAGAGAATCACCAAACCATCCTAGATATACTTCCACAACTCAACAAGATATCACAATGTATTTCAACAACATTAAACATCAATACTACACGAATTATATCATCACAATTTATACTTGAACCTGCGATGTACCTGCTCGAATCATAACACATATCAAAATCACTTTAGTCTTCCTGAGTTTAAACTCGTTCCACTACACATAAGGCACTTTACCATCCAATTACGAGATATGATAATTATTTCTCACGCCCATAGCTAGGGCTACATATCAAATCACAATAAGAACCGAATACCTTACAGCTCTCCCATTATCAAACTGCCATTTGCACAATAAGGATCAGTACCGATCGTATGAACTTCATAATACCGACTCGTGAAATTTGCACCTTGGTGCTCAAGCCATAGACAAGGATTTCGCCTCAAGTCCTTCAGACAGGCCCAACATGAACTCATAGAGATTATATCTCGTCCCTCGATCGGGGAATTGCAAGCCATAAGACAATTATATTACTGAGCGCTCGATGCGTACACAGACGTGCGGAAGGAATTTCAAAAATGTATCTCAAGCTGAATCAAGTACGCACGATAAGAATTTCAAGAAATGTGAAGTGTTTCCTAAAGGTTCGCAGCCTCCCGAGGATAAGTACAAGCGTCCCCGTACCGATCCACAAGACTCTACTAATTGGCTCAAGACTCATGAGGCCTAGTAAAACTAGGCTCTGATACCAACTTGTCACGACCCCAAATCCGGTCGTGATGGCGCCTAGCACATTGCTAAGCCAGCCTGACCAATCAATAACAATAACGGGGCTAGAAGCTCTCTTTAGGCCATTTAAGCATATCAAGTCATAAGCAACAGTGATATAAATGTATCAAACAGGGAACCAAGTCCCAAAACATATTAACTCCCTCAGACCGAAGGGTCAAGAGTCATGAACCTCTAAAGAACGTAAGTGTAATAAGGTTTACAGCCAAAGATCAGAGCGGAAAGAAATAATCAATACATAATTCAAGACAGTAGGAAGGAATATCGGGTCCTGCGGACGTCGGCAGCTACCTCGAAGTCTCCATAGAATGGCGATAACACAAACAGTTGCGATAGCTCAACTGCCCTCCTAATCATGTATATCCGCACACACAAAAATGCGGGGGAGTGGGGTGAGTATATTTCAACTCAGTGAGTAACAATAATAAACAACGACTGGAAGTGAGAACACCTGTACTATCACTATACAGTTCTAAGGGTAACCTCACAGGTAAGTCATCACTATAATGAATACCCCCAATATCCAGTCCACATCTATTCCATCTAGGTCCCACACTGACCACATTCTCACTCATACCACTACGGTATACAGCTATCTCAATATATGGAGACATATACATATGTCTATATCATATCAGTATTTTCGTATATATATGAATATCAATAAGTATAATGCTGCGGCGTGCAGCCCGCTCCAATACATATACTGCTGCCGCGTGCAGCCATTTAACGTCGACGGCGCTCACTGGGGGTGTGTGCAGACTTCGGAGGGGCTCCTTAGGCCCAAGCGCTATGATATTGTGGCGTGCAGCCAGGTCCACCATATATTACTGCGGCGTACAGTCCGATCCAAATTATATATATATACATATAATATTATAATACCGCGCTCACTGGAATGTGTGCAGACTCAGACTCCGAAGGGGCTCCTACAGCCCAAGCGCAATAATATTGCGGCGTGCAGTCCGTCCCACATGTATATTACTGCGGCGTGCAGTCCGATCCAATATATATACTGCTGCGGTGTGCAGCCCGATCCAATATAGGTATATATATATATATATATAATACCTCGCAATAGGTCCTCGACCCTATCCCAGTCAATATAGACCTGGCCTCTCAGGCTCACTCAGCTAGAATAAGGAATTCCACCCTATGTCTACCTCCAAGTACACATCTAGTACTGGCTCATGATATGCTATACAATTATAACTACGGCTGAGTTTATGTATCTAACACGATATAAGGGTCACCTAGCTCTATAGGTTCCCTAATGCTCTACAGATCGGCACAAGGCCCCAAACATGGCTATTAGCCCAACTACACATTTATAATCTCATTATCAGTCATAATACACAATATACTATTAGTCGGGAAGGACCAAGTCCAATCCCCAAATCCCAATGCCACCACGCTCGTCACATGACGCGTGTCTCATCTCTACATAGCACTGTAAAGTGCAAGTACGGGGTTTCAAACCCTCAGTACATTATTTACTACCACCACTCACCTCGATCCGATAGAAGCATTAATCCGCCTTGCGCTCGCCTCGCAATTCAATCACCTTGAATGCCGAATCTGCTCAAAATCAATGAGAATACATCAATATAGGCTAATTAAACACAACCCATTCGAAATAACTCAATTTACATCAAAATTCCCAAAGTTGCCAAAACCCGAGCCCCGGGCCCACATTCCGAAAATTTACGAAATTCACATTTCTGGAACCCTCGTCTCGCCACGAGTCCATACATATGAAATTTATCGAAATCGGAGTTCAAATGGCCTCCCAAATCCAAAAATCCCGTTTTCAATATTTAGGCGACATTTCTTCAAGATTTCAACCCAATTTCATGAAGATTGATGTTAATACTACCATAAATTGATATTTTTGAGTCAAGAATCTTACCTCCGACGAATACCCGATGACTTCTCAATGATTTCCTCGAGTTTTCTTCTCTCTAGGGCTCAGATGTGTGTTTTGGGTTAATGAACCCGTACCCTCTGTTTCTGGATTAAATTCACTGCCAGAAATATTTCTTCTACGCGATCGCGATCTTCATCATGCGATCGCGATGCTCAAAATCTCGGCCTCACGCGATCGCGACATCCTTCACGCGATCGCGATGCACAATCACCTTGCTTCACGCGATCGCGTCCATAATCCTGCGATCGCGTAGCTCATTTCCCCTGGACCCATTTCTTCTTCTACGCGATCGCGTAGATAAGCATGCGATCGCGATGTACACCCTTTTAATTCTATGCGATCGCGACTCTTACCCTGCGATCGCGATGCCCTAGTCCCCAACTCTACGCGATCGCATCCCCATCCCCGCGATCGCGGAGAGCAAATGTCTGCTGCGTTTATGACAGCAGCCAGCTTTTCTCTTTTCTTCCAAAAATGTTCCGTTTGGACCCCCGGATTCATCCCGAGACCCCCGGAACCCCAACGAAAATCACCAACATACTCCAAAACATGATACGAACTTGTTCCAACCATAAAAACACCATACTAATCATCAAAATCACCAATTAACCACGGATTCAAGCCTAATTTTCTTCAAAACTTTCAAAACTAATATTCAATCCAAAACCCGATCAAACGATGTCCGAATGACCTAAAAATTTGCAGACATATCCAAAATCACATAACGGAGCTACAGAAATTGTCGGAATTCCATTCCGACCCCCGGATCAAAATATCACCTACCATCCGGTTTTCGCCAAAATTCAACATTCGCCAATTCAAGCTTAAAGCTACACCGGACCTCCGAATTCAATTCCGATTGCTCTCCTAAGTCATAAATGATCCCCCGGAACTAGTCGAATCATCGAATCCGGTTCCGAGCACTCTAACTCAATAGTCAACTCTTGGTTGACTTTTCATATTCAAGCTTTCTTCAAACATGCTATTTGTTTCATTTTCAATCCAAATCACTCCTAACTCACCCGATAGGCTCTAACACTGATATAAAATCATCAAACATGCATTTACAACATGACGGGGTGATAATTCTCGTGACGACGGGCCGGGTCGTTACATATACGAGTCATGGGGTTATAAGTATACTGCATCAAGCGTATGCTTAAATCGAGATGGGTACCTCACTATATTCTGGTTTTGGTAAGCATATATCTTGCCAATATCTTAACAACACTGTAAGAACATTATGAGTGTAATGTAAGTACTATTCCAATAATTAGATCGGTACTCTTTTATCCGGCGTGCAAGTCACCTCACATTATTAGAGAGATGTGCCTCGGTGCTATGAAGACTATGGGGTAGTCAGAGGCTATGGAACACAAGTGACAGGTAAACTGTTATCAGTGTTTGTCCACATAATAGTCTACCTTGATACAATTATAATCAAGGTTGATAATAAGTGATTTCGTACATGGGAAAATTTAATCTTAAGGAATTGTGTATTGGTAATAGCCCCATATCACCTACTCATGGAATAGGGTAATAATAAAGGATTATGTGGACAGTCATGGTTCCACATAAAGATGAGTTCTCGTATCACTTTAGTGTAAACAGACAGGAGATGTTAGCCTAACTCGATCTATGGGTTATAATTTCTTTTGGATATAGTCAAATTTCTCTTGGGCCATTAAGGACTGGATAACATTATGAACATATAGTTAGTTTGCGAATCGAGAATGGATATAGGTGCTTAAATTGTTCAATCTGTATCTAGACATATTGTACATAGGATTAGTAATGTTACTATACATTTCTCGATAATCAAAGTAGTCAAGGTATTGATATGGCATTTTGGTCTTAAATTATTCAATCTGTATCCAAACATTTGTTTACTATAGTTTAAGCCCAGAATATACTTATGTAAGGCATAAAGGATGGACATTAGAATATGCAACATTATAAGTTATAATTCTAAATTCTATGTACTTATGTTTAATGTTCGGAGTAAAATATGCACCTTCGTAAAGATATCGTATGGTCTTTAAACGGACCATACCCTTTTATGTACTTATAAACAAAGATTAGACAACTCGACAATATGTAGACTTATAGTATCACTAGAATCAACAACGTTCATTTCTGTGATAATGACTTACTATTTAAGCACCTATATTATAATGGGCACCTATTAAAATATTTTTTAATTGTTCTGGTTTGTTCAACTTAACTACCATTAGGAATTACTTCCCAGTTGATGTTCTTCCGAAATCACTGCTACTTTGCTTATTGGTCATCTTCACCCTTAGGAAATTAATACCCAAGCCATACCATTAAATAGATAACTATGTATTGGACGGGGTTAACTATTTATTAATATGTTCAGTATACCTACTGTGAGCACGTGATTTTTTCCCTAAGCAATAGAATTCCAAAATTAAAATAAATAATATTTTTGTTTGCAATTATATGTTTTGATTGAAATAAAGTGTATTTGTGTGAGTGAAAAATTAAAAATGAAAATTAGAAAATTAAAAAACATAGGTTAAGTATAAAATGTCACAAATAAAGGAATTAAAAGAAAATTAGCAAAAATACAAATATATGCCGGAAATTAAAGAAAAATAGCAAAAAATATCAGAAAAATTAGAGAAAATAGGAAATTAAAAAGAAATTGAATAATTGAAAAAGAATATAAAAAGAGAAAACAAAATACAACAAGAAAATACACACAAAATAATAAAAATACATGAAATACACAAAAATACAAAACTGGGCCAAATGTTACAAGCCCAAACACATCAGCCCAGAGGATTTAAAAATCCGGTCCAATTATTATATAAAATCAATCCTGGTTGTCCATGTACTCAATCCAACGGCTGATTTTGAATGGTTAAGATTAAATGAAACGACGCAGCTTCAACGAATCAATATGGGCCGTCCATCTATAAAGATCTAACAGAGATCAATTAATCTCCACTTAACTCCCAAACATCATCTTTTTTCAACTTTGGATCCTGGCCGTTGATCAAAGATGATCCAAAGGCCAGGATCAACTGAATAGCAGAGGGTATAAAGGGCTTGGTCTCTTCAGATACCAGCCATTTCCAACCTTTACAAACCCTAGCCGCCCTTCATCGTCTTCATCCTCTTCTTCTCTGCTTCACCGGCCATGGAGACTGGCCGACCTCCATGGCCATTTCTGGTCACTCACAGCCCCCAAATCTTTCATTTCCTCCTTCTCTACACCAAACCACCCTGAAACCCCAAAGAAACCCTAAGAAAACTCCTGTTCTTGAAATTCCGGCCACCGGATTTCTTCTCCGGTGACCACAACCCATGAGACAATTGTCCAAACTTATACCAATGAACCACCTTGCAAAGATCTTTAACCCCATATAACCACTTTCCCTTGAATCTATCTGAAACTTCTTGAATCTTCGAGATTAAATCGCCAGAACCCTAACTCCGGCAAACCTGACAACCCCACCCCCAAGACACACCCATCTCTACCCAAGAACCCAATAAAACCATCTGATTCAAAAATAAAGACTTCAAACCTTGAAGTCTGAAGTCTGGAAAGGAAAAAAAAAAGAAGAAACAAAAAGAAAAAGAACAAGAAAAAGAAAAGAAAAATAGGGAAAGCTCAGGAGACAAATCCTGCGAGCTAAGTCCCCTCTCCCTCTCTTTGTTTCAATTTCTTACTGTTAAGCATGTTTTTCTGTGATTGATTCTGTTTCTTTGATTTAATTGAAATTAGTTGCATGATTAGTTCATCTTCTCTCTTTTGATATGTTTCTTGTTATAACTTTGTTTCTATTAGCATGTCTTCTCATATTTTCTAATATTCTTTGTGAATAACATGCTTCACTAGTCTATTGATAATCCTGTTTATTACACTTGACTAGTATACTCGAGCCTTTTAGGGTTTTGTGAGTTTAAACACGAATGTGTTCTTAATATATCTCTTTATGTTAAATTTGTTATACTATACCTGAATCTGAGTTGTGAGTTGTTTAATTGAAATTCAACCATATTCAAATTTCTCTCTGAGTTTTGATTAGATGATAAATGATTTCTGGTTGTGGCTATGTGTGCAAATTGATATAAAAAGGCTATAATTGTGATAAATTCATGTCTTAGACTAAATTAGTCTTATTATGCTTTAGGGGTATTGGTTATAGCTGTGATAGATAGGTAATTAGATAAATGGCTAATTCTGAAAGTATGTTAATTATGTTAATTGGCTTAAAATGAAAATGACATAAAATGGCTACAATTTAAATAATAGAGTGGTTAGTTCTGAAACTGGCCAACTCTGTAATTCCTTAGGCTTAAATCTAAATGGCTAGTTCTGAAAATGGCCAACTCTGTAATAATAGACTTAAATCTGAAACTGGCTAAGTTATGTAAGTTTGAATCTAATCTAAGTAGCCAATGAATAACAAAAGTGACTAATTTTGCAAAGCCAAGTCCAAACACTGGACTGGCTAACTCTGAAAAGGTTTAATTCTTAACAAATAAGCAGGCTAGTCCTGCAATTAAATTAAAAAGACAGTAATGAAAAGATTACCTCTTAAAAGAGGTCAAATTTGAAAGAAAATTAAAGTTCAAATCTGGTTAAGTCTTAAATGACTTATAAATACTAGCCAGTAGTTAGGTAAGGCATAAAAGCTGTACACCCAGACCTTAGATAGGTCAGGTAAATACTAATTAATAACAGGGGCATAAAAGGAAAGAAAAATGGCATAGTTGTAGATTTAATAGAGCCTATAGGGAAAAATCAGACATTTAAGCTTACTATTTCTGCAATAATGTACAAAACAAAGGGTATAATAGACCCAATAAAAAGGCTTAATGGTTAATAACCTTAGCAAGTGAGGGTACTATAGTAATAGGCCCCTAATAGAAGCCAATAGATCCCCCTAGAACCTTCCAGCAATGGCTGGAAGGCATTTTTGAATCTGAAAAGAGTACTAAAGTGTAGTAAATAAAAGATTAAAGGGGAGGAAATTTGGAATAAGATTTTCAAATTTCCCCCTTAAAATTTCACCATTCACATCTATAAATATGCTTTAATTAAGCCTGAATAGGGGGTGGATTTTTAGAATTCAGAGAAATACTTTTGAAATTAAGAAAGCTATCAGATTCTAAGAGTAATTTCTGGGTATTTGTCGAGCACTATCCTGAAAATCAACTAGGAATCCTCTGTTATCTCCTGTTTGCTGGGTTTCTACTGGTTTTCTTCAAGTTCTGTTATTTGGATTGCTATTTGCTGAGCTTGGAATTCCTGTTCGACTGTTTGATTCAACTGTGCTTGATGTGTTGATTCATTTCTGCTGTTGTTGGTTTGCTGCTGCGATCAACTGATTATTCATTTCATTTACTCCCCTTAGACTCATAGAGTTCTTTTGTTGAATTAGGTACACAGCTAACACTCGAGCAATGTAACTGCAGTTGATTCGAAGGATTGAATGAATTGAAATAATTTTCGAATAATTGTTTTCTGTTATTTATTTTCGTTTTAGCATACAAGTAGATATTATGTAATTCAATAGGAAATGAATGTATAATTGATACATGTACATCATAAGCTAATGCTGAAAAACAATGTAATAGAATAGGATGTAGATTAAAGTAGTAGTAGTAGCAGTAATCGTAATCACCTATAGTTAGCTAAAATAGGTTAATAGCTGAGTTAGCTCAACTAATTTTGAAAACAGGTTCATAATAGATACATAACCATAACAATATTCTGAATTAGCATGTGATAGATAGTTTAATTTGATATCTGTTAGTTCACCTTAAACAATTTAATAGCGATTGGAGATGATATAGAGTAAAACCAGTAGTCAAACATGAAGTAAATAATCATGTGACTAATCAAATTCGTTACACATTCAGCTTATTATTTTAATATAATTAATCTCTGATAATTAGAAAAGTATGAGTTATAATTAGTGAATTGTTAAATAATAATCCTGTTTCATATAGTTAAGTAATATTCTGTCACTTTTAGCCAACGATTAATCTGTTTCAGTAGTTTTAAAAATAGTTGATAAAAATATTAGAAATGTAGTCTGTTAGTCAAATTCAATTTGTATTAGATAACTGTGATTCGAAACTGGTACTGTTAATTTTGTATTACTTCTTCTCTTCATAAAAAAACATTTTAGTTTATTCTCTTCTGATTCTAAATACCTGTGTATATAATGAATTTTTGTTCTTGTTTCTCCTTTTCAATTTCGCTTGATCCTGGCCTAACGAATAACATAGGCCTCGATGCAATTAGATCAATTGGGCTTCTGATAAATAACTTCAGTGTATTCTGGGTTTCTGAAACCCAGATGCATGAATCAATCTGTTAAATGTGAGCCCAAATGTCCAGGCCTAGTAACATAAAATGATAAGGCCTGGATTTATATTCTGAAATTATAATATAATAAAAATGATTAGGGAAACTCCAATGGTAGAAATATAGTTATTTACTAGGATCAGACTATAAAAATTGAGTGGGACGAGCCTCGTATGAAAGTAAATAAATGGGGCCCCCATATAAACAAATAACAATATGATAGACCCGGGAAGGTAGCAAGCAAATTCCACGACCTTTCCAAAAGAATAACAAGCCGTTAGACGATATAGGCGCGATTCTAAAATATACTTTCCCTAATATGAGTGCACATCTAATGTGACTCAAATCATAAATCTCGACAAAGCCAAAACGTGTTAAAAGTCACAGGCGTACTGGTTGCGGTGTGAATCGAAATACGTTTTCGCAACGTCGCAATTCATAAAATATTTAAAGTGAAACACGAACACATTGTTTAAAAGCATATAGTGAAATCAATTAAAATCAAGAATGATAGTTGAGCGACCGTGCTGAAACCACATAATCTGGGAGTGCCTAACACCTTCTCCCGGGTTAACAGAATTCCTTATCCGGATTTCTTATTGTGCGGACTGTTAAACAGAGTCAACTTTCTTGGATTCAGGATTAACCGGTGACTTGGGACACCATTATTTTCCCAAGTGGCAACTCTAAAATTTCTAATAAAATCCCGAATCGATTGTCCTTAAATTGGAAAAACTCCATCCTCGTTGTTATTATATCATTTCCTGGGGTATTTATAATTATCGAGGTATACCTTATTCTCCTATTCGGGAAAATAAAAAAAAAGGTAGTAAAAAGGGGAGGTGTGACAGCTCTGCCGACTCTGTTGGGGATAAGCAACCCAGAACTCCGGTTCAAGGTTTAAGAATTCGAGCTCAATAGAATTGCCGTTCTTGGTGCTATTTGACTTCATTATATGCTTTGATCAACATGCTACGTGTTTTTATCGCTTTGATATTACGTGGATTGTATATATAGAATAGTGTCGAAAGACCCTTCTCTTCTTTACCTCCGAGGATGTGCTTACTAGTTGAGACTCCCTTTTCTGTTAAGTTATGCCCAAAAAAAGAAATAGAGGCCGGATAAGTTACAAAGCCGAACGACCCCGCGGGTCCTCGGTACGTAGCCCTCTCCTTGATCCGAGATGTCCACTCGGGTACACGGTCTAGCACCATATGAAACAATAAGATATTGAACATAGGTCTAGGACAATTATTTGCATCATAACTGACTTAAGGGACTCAACACAGGGGTTGGGTCCGTCTAGGACAGGTGACCCGGAATATTAAAGACCGAGCATATTATATGTTGCATTTTAATTGTCCTGGATCATTATGCGAACCGGCAAAATTCTTGAAAAAAAAAAACAAAAGAAAGAGAAATTTTGGAATAGAAATATTGAAATATTAGCAAAATGGTGTCGAAAATTTGGAAAGAAAAATCTGAAAAATAGGAGGAACAATGTTGTTAAAATAATTGGTCACATAATCTGACCGAACTACGCAGGTTTGATTCTAGCCACGTATCCCCTCTGAAACGGGAATCAAGTTAGGTGTAGTTCAAAATACATCATGAAAGAAAAGCATATGATCAAATGTAGTATCTTTTCACTGCGTTTGAGTTGATAGGCTTTGGCCAAACTTCTCTGTTCATTTCTGCAAGAATAAGGGCTACTCCAGTTAGAACTCGATGAACCATGTACGGACCCTGCCAATTGGGAGAGGATTTCCCTTTTGCTTCATCTTGATGTGGAAATATTTTCACCAACTGTCCTGGCGAGAACTTCCTCAGCTTGACTCTGTTGTTGAAGGCTATGGACATTCTGTTCTGTATAGTTGACCATGACAAACATCATTCATTCTCTTTCCGTAAATGAGAGCTAATTGCTCGTAGCGACTTTTGACCCACTCTGCATCATCTAGCTCCACTTCTTGTATGAACCTCAAGGAGGGAATTTCTACCTCGGCGGGGATGACTGCCTCTGTACCATAAACTAGCATGTACGGAGTGACCCCAGTTAACATGCCGACCGTGGTACGATAACCCAGTAAGGAGAATGACAACTTCTCATTCCACTGCTTGTGTTTTTCAATCATCTTCCTTAGTATTTTCTTGATGTTCTTATAGGCTGCTTCTACAGCTCCATGCATCTGAGGTCTATAAGCCATAGAGTTCTTGTGTTTAATCTTGAATGTTTCACACATCGCCTTCATCAGGTCGCTATTGAGATTAGAACTATTATCGGTGATGATTAATTCTGGAATCCCAAACCAGCAGACCATACGATCACGAACGTAATCTGTTACTACCTTCTTGGTGACTACCTTGTATGATGCTGCTTCGACCCATTTAGTAAAGTAATTAATTGCCACTAAGATGAACATGTGCCCGTTTAATGCGGCCTGTTCGATTGGTGCAATGACATCCATTCCCAAGCGGCGAATGGCCATGGCAAGCTTGTTGTTGTAAGCTCATTTGGAGGTACATTTGTCATATCTACATGTATTTGACAACGGTGGCATTTCTGGACATACTGGATGCAGTCTGTTTCTATAGTCATCCAAAAATTCCTTGGTCGGAGTATCTTCTTCACCAATATGAAACCATTTATATGCGGTGGCTCCCGCGTGCACTTACTCTAATAGTTTGGTTTCTTCTCTTGCCTCGACACACCTTAATAATCCCAAATCAGGAATCCTCCTATACAGGATTCCTCCAATGTGAAAGAAGTTGTTGGACAGTCTCCAAAGTGTTCTTTTCTGAGTAGCATTGGCATGTTTTGGGTACTCTCCCGTTGTCAGGTATTCTCTAATATCGTGGAACCAAGGCTTCCCATCGTCTTCTTCCTTGAAGTGAGCACAATAAGCCGAATGATCGTGAATCTTGACTTGGATAGGGTCAATAAAGTTTGTATCGGGATGCTGGATCATAGACAATAAAGTGTCTAACGCGGCAGCAAACTCATTCTACATTCTGGGAACATGTTAGAATTTTGTCTTTCTGAATCTTTTCCTCAACTCCTGTACGTGATTTAGATATGGGAGTATTTTGGAATTCTTGGTTGCCCATTCTTCTCAAACCTGATGTATGAGTAGGTCCGAGTCTCCAATCACTAATATTTCCTAAATGTTCATGTCAATTGCGAGTTTGAGCCCTAAGATGAAGGCTTCATATTCGTCCATGTTGTTGGTGCACGGGAATTTGAGCTTGGCGGATACTAGGTAATGCTGGCCGGTTTTTGATACCAAGACCTCTCCTAAACTAACTCATTTGAAATTTGTGGCTCCGTCGAAAAACATCCTCCAACCGTCATAGGATTCTACAATGCCTTCTCCTATAAAGGCTACCTCTTCATCAGGAAAATAAGTCTTTAGAGGTTCGTATTCTCCTCCTACAGGATTCTCGATGAGGTGATCTGCCAAAGCTTGCACTTTGACCGCCATCTGCTTAACATAAACAATGTTCTCACTTAACAGGATTTGCCATTTGGCGAGCTTGCCGGTAGGCATGGGCTTCTGAAAGATATATTTCAATGGGTCCATTCTAAATATGAGATAAGTTTTGTAGACACAAAAGAAATGCCTCAACGTCTGAGCTACCCAGGTTAGCGCATAGCAAGTGGGCTCTAATAAGGAGTATCGAGCCTCGTACGGGATAAACTTCTTGCTGAGGTAATAGATGGCTTGCTTCTTTCTTCTGGTTTCATCATGTTGTCCCAAAACACACCCAAATGCTCCATCCAATACTGCAAGGTAAAGCAATAGGGGTCTCCCTGGCTCAGGTGGAACCAAGACTGGCGGAGTTGACAAGTATTCCTTAGTTTTGTCAAAAGCCTTGACAATCATTAGTTCATTTAGTGGCGGCACCTTCTTTAGCATCTTGAAAACAGGTTCACAAATCAAAGCGGACTGGGCTATGAACCGAATGATATAGTTGAGTCTTCCCAGAAAACTCATCACGTCCTTCTTGCTCTTTGGTGGTGGCAACTCTTGAATGGCTTTGACCTTTGACGAGTCTAGTTCTATTCCCCGCTGACTCATGATTAAACCCAATAATTTTCCAGCGGGGACCCCAAATGCACACTTGGCGGGATTAAGTTTTAAGTTTTATCTCCTCAGTCTGTTGAAGAATTTTCTCAAATCCCCCATGTGATCTGCAGCTTTCTTGGATTTGATTATGATGTCATCCACATACACCTCAATTTATTTATGTATCATGTCATGAAAGGTAGTGGTCATGGTCATCATGTAGGTAGCACCTACATTCTTTAAACCGAACAGCATAATTTTGTAATAGTACATTCCTCATAGCATGATGAATGCCATTTTCTCTGCATCTTCTTCATCCATCCATATCTGGTGGTATCCAGCAAAACAATCAACGAATGACTGCAACTCATGTTTGGCGCAGTTGTCAATTAATATGTGTATATTTGGCATAGGGAAATCATCTTTAGGATTGGCCTGGTTGAGATCCCGGTAGTCGACATAGACTCTAACCTTCTGATCGTTCTTTAGTACCGGCAAAATGTTGGCTAACCATGTCGGATACTCTACCACTCTGAGAACCCTTACTTTGACCTGCTTGGTAACCTCTTCTTTGATTTTCAAACTCATGTCTGGCTTGAACTTTCTGAGTTTCTGTTTGACCAGTGGGCATGCCGGATCTATCGGCAACTTGTAAGCCACAATGGATATGTTGAGACCTGTAATATCATTATACGACCAGGCAAATATATCCTCATATTCTTATAGAAACTTTGTATACTCTTTCTTTTTTTATAGTGATAGGTGTATGCTGATACGTGTTTTCTTGACATTTTTTGCGTCTGCCAAATTAATGACCTCAGTTTCGTCTAAGTTAGACTTAGGCGTATTCTTAAAGTTCTCGACCACCCTTTCAATCTCTTTCGGTATTTCGTCCTCTTCTGAATCTATGTTTATTTGTTGCATTGCCTCGTTGGAAGTTACAGTCGTTGGTTCAACATCAAGATATGTAATAGTAATGTTGTGTAAAATAAAGTAAATGATAGAGAAAGTAATAAGAGTGAGATATAAAGATAAACTGGCAAAATGCTTTCAATTAAATTCATAATTGTTTGAAACATCGGAGCTTTTTTCAAAAGTAAAGACAATGCGAGAAAGTAAAATTGACTACAAAGGAAAAATGTGATGCATAGTGCATCATTTAGCCTTACTACCCCAAAGCTCTCCAGGCACTCGTGGTCCTGACCGACCAATTGGTGCCTTGGTTCACAACGTGAATAGAAGGGCCTTCTTCCCCCTCCTCCTTGAAGATAACACAACAATCCATGTCATTCTCCAGAAATAGGTTCTTCATTTCTGCCAGAGTTTCATCTTCCTCTGATCCATATATAATGTCGGCCGGCTGATAAGTCTGCTCCAACTGAGGTACAAAGTGTTTCAAGGGGTAGTAGGGGCTGCGCTATGGTGGCGACCAATTGTTGAACTCACTCCAGGTGTATTCATATCCCAAGCCAAAAGTAGTTCCATGCTCTTTCAACTTGATAGGTTTGGTGATGCCTTGGAGATTCTTGACAAGCCCCATTCTGGGTTCGTATCTGCTCAAATTCAGAATGCTTTCAATTTTGTTATCCTACCACTTGTCCTTGTCTATGGCATTGACTTGCTCGATGTGATGATATATTTCTCCACATATCCTCTTTCTTCCTCCGATCATCGGGATGGCCTGGCGACTGTATATGGGGTTGGTACTGTCGCCCTGGATGATTACTTCCTGATGATTCCACTCAAATTTTACAGCCTGATGCAAATTTGATCCACAGTCCCAGCAGCGTAGATCCAGGGTCGTCCCAACAATAAATTATAGGATGCTAGTACATCTATGACTTGGAACTCAATATCGAACCAGGTGGGTCCCATTTGCAGGCATAAGCTAATTTCTCCTATGGTGGACCTTTGAGATCCATCAAAAGCTTTGACATTGATAGCCCCGTCTTTGATCTCATGCAATCCCTTACCCAATGTCCTGAGAGTTACCAATGGGCAAATGTTGATGTTGGATCCCCCATCAACTAGAATCCTGGTGAAAAAGTGATCCTTGCATTGTGCAGTGATGTGCAACGGTTTGTGCTGACCAAGACCTTCTGGCGGTAGTTCATCTTCGTGGAAAGTGATCTTATGGCTTTCCAATACCTACCCCACCATGTTTGCCATTTCACCTCATGTTATGTTGCTGGGAACATACGCTTCACTCAGTATTTTTATTAAGGCATTTTTATGTGCCTCGGAGCTTTGTAGAAGAGCTAGAATAGAAATCGGTGTTGGCGTCTTGTTCAGTTGTTCAGTACTCTTTGGCCTGTACCTTCCTCCGAAGATCATCGCATCCAGTTTCAATAGCTCATCTGGAAGCCTGCTTGCTAGACTTAGCTAAATGTTCCTGGGTGTACACCCTGCATGTCTTGGTCATGCCTTGTACGGCAATTGCTTCCCCGCTGTATGTCTTTCCCTTTCTTTTAGCCTCAATGGTGTAATCCTAAGGTATAGCATTTGTCTTGAACGGGGCTATGTCTGTCATGGAGACTGGAATTAGTACCCTAGGTAACACGGCAACTTCAAACGGCGCAGGCACCTTTGGGACCCTAAACTCAAATTCAATTGGTTTTGGCGCCTTTGCAGAAGGTGTTTTAAACACGAGCGGCACAGACACATTTATCACATCGCCCTCGGAGGGCTGAATCTGAACAGCAATGGGATTGAGAGTAACTGCTGGCTTCTTAGGTTTGTCTCTTTCTACTATCAAACTGATTGACCCTTTGGGGTCCCAATCATCTTCAATCCCGATCATATAGATGTATCTACCCTTATGGTCAGGCAAAGTGTTATTACGAACATTGGGAGCATGCTCCTTTTCTATAATGATCTTGTTGTCAGTTAGGTTTTGAATTTTGTCTTTTAACAAGCGACACTCATCGATGGTATGGCCTTTCATCCTAAAATGGTATGCACAAGTTTTGTTTGGGTTAATCCATTGGGAAGGGTTTTCTGGAGTTACGACTAGGATATGGGTAATTTCTAGCTGCTTTGAGTTTCTCATATAATTGGTCAATTAGCTCGGCTATGGCAGTATATTGTCTGGGAGGTTTGTGATCGAAGTTTGGTGTATGTCGTGGAATGTTTTGGCGGGTAGATGGTGATGGGTAATGAGAATTTTGGGAATTATATGCTTGGTACACTGGTGTAGGTTGGGAATATCTTGGTTAAGTGGGTTGATATATGGGCTGTGGAGGTGATTGGTAGGCATATGGTGGAATTTGGTAAGTAGGTGATGGTTCTTGGTAGTTTAGGGTAGGTTGATATGTGAGTGGAGCTGAGGGATAGGTTTGGTACTTCATAGGGGAGTTGTTCCTTTACGCAGCCATTACAGAATTTACATCCTTTTTTTTATGAGCCACCAGACTATAAGGCCTTTTTAGTAGCTTGAAATTCCTCGAGGTTAGTGACAATACCATTTTTTATGTCTTCCTCGATCCTTTCTCCCAACTTAATGATGTCGTAGAACTTTTGGCCTTCTATTAGCATCAGCCTCTCGTAATACTGTGGATCCTGAGCACGGACGAAAAACCTGTTCATTTGTTCTTCCTCCAAGGTCGGTCTAACCTTAGCAAATTCTGACCTCCAACGAGTAGCATACTCGCGAAAGGTCTTTGTAGGCTTCTTCTTGAGATTCTAGATATAGAACACATCTGGTGCGTTCTCAGTGTTGAACCTAAATCGATCCATAAAGTCAAACGCCATGTTCACCCAACAAGTCTATTTATTTGCATCCTGGCTAATATACCAAGATAAAGCATCACCCGTCAAACTCCTCATAAACATCTTCATGCGGATATTTTTGTCTCTTCCGACTCCTACCAACTTGTCACAATACATTCTCAAGTGGACCCTGCGATAACCTGTACCATCTAACTTCTCGAACTTGGGAGGTTTGTACACCTCCAGGAGCTCGACATCTAGATGAACACAAAGATCTTCATAGTTTAACCCTTCAACACTTTTGTTACCTTCAAAACTTTGGACCCGGCTAGTCAACTTCTTGATCTCAGCGGCCAAATTCTGAATGAGGGAGCTCTTGTCATCTGACTCGACTGTACTGGTGATTGTCTAACTGTAATGTGGCATGGTGTCAACAAAGATTGGTGTGTTATGGTCCTTTGTGGTGTTTTGTGGTTCAGGAATGTGCAATGGAGTGTTATGAGTGGATTGCATCGAAGGTTGTGGGATGTTTTGTCGTGGTACAGGTTTCTGAGTGTTAACATCAGGAGTGGCAAGAGTGATTGACAGGCTTGCCAAGTTTCTAACTTGGTCTAATTCCTCTCAAAATCTTAGCAAAGTTTGCTCCAGATGAGCAGCAGTCTCCTTGGTGATTGCAATGTTTTGAGAAGTTTCCTCAAGTTCTTTCCTAGCACTTGTATCTCCCATTTTGCCTTTGTTCCTGTTTCTGGTAGGACTCCGGGGAGGAGGAGGTGGATGACCCTTTGTCACGACCCCAAATCCGGTCGTGATGGCGCCCAGCACATTGCTAGGCCAGCCTGACCAATCAATAACAATAACGGAGCTAGGAGCTCGTTTTATCCCAATTAAGCATATCAAAACATGAAACAACAATGATATATATATCTAAAACGGGGAACCAAGTCCCAAAATATACCAACTCCCATAGACCGTAGGGTCAAGAGTCAAGAGCCTCTAAAGGACATAAGTGTAATAAAGTTTACAACCATAACTCAGTGCGGAAAGAAAAGACAACATGAAAAGAAATGACAGTAAGAAGGGGAGTCAGGTCCTGCGGACGCTGTAGCTACCTCGACTATCCCGCACTATGCCTCCGAACGACTTCCGAATCAGGTCTGCTGAGAGGTACCTGGATCTGCACACAAGGTGCAGGGAGTAAAATTAGTACTGCCAGACTCAGTGGTAATAAACAAGGGTAAGACAGCGTAGATAAGAAATCCACAGTAAAGCACAATGTAAAGCTATACCAATACCCTGTAACAGTTCAATACCAACAATAGAGAGCCAACAATATTACCAACAAGTACAACAGCTAGCAGGTGTATCTAAATGCAATGCAATGCATGAAATGACCGCTACGGCGCGTAACCCGATCCAATTTGGGTACACGTGCTCGCTGTGGGGGTTCAGACTCCGAAGGGGCTCCTACAGCCCAAGCACAATATTACTGCGGCGTGCAGTCCGATCCAACATATATACCGCTGCGGCGCAGCCCAATCCACTACCAGTCAGCTAAAATGCAAATACAGCCTCGCATGCTCAAAAGTAGTTTTGAAACCTCCTTTATCATTTTTCAGTTGAAAACAGTAATATCAAGTTCCAGAGGTTGGAAATAGCATGATAACAGAAATAGCTACGGACGGGTAGTAAACTAGCATGTCAATATCACAAGACAATGATAACGATCCTCGCGGGATCCAATAACTGGCTCACAACCCACAAGTATACCCAACCGCCCAAGAAGGGGGTTCAACGGCTCAAGAGTAGCCAATATCACAATATATAGTATGCAACCATCCGAGAAGGAGGTCCAACGGCTCAAGAATAGCCAATATCATAACACAGTGCCAACAAGTCGGACTAAGCCATAGTCCCCAATCACAATTGACCCCACTCTCATATGAGAGTACGTGTCTCACAGCTATACAGCGTCACATAGTGGTATACCGGGGTTTCGAACCCGCTGGTCATCGCCCACATCTATTACTCACCTCAATACAGCGTGATGACTACTCCGCGATGCCTTTGCCACGAGAATCAAGCTCCACACGTGTAGAATCTGATCAAATACAGTAAATACATATCAAATTAGACCAATGGAACGATACCCAGTCAAAACAACTCACTTTACACCGAAATTTACAAGTTTGCCAAAACCTGACTTTCGATACGCTTCTCAAAAAATTACAAACGTCACATATTCGGAATCCTCATCTCGATACGAGTCTAGGCATATAAAATTTACCAAAATCGGACTCCATTTGCCCACTCAAATCAGTGTTTTTCTTCAATTTTAGGCCTAGGGTTCAAACCCACCTTAAATCTTCCATTTACAGGGAATTAACCAAGGATTTCATGTAAAAATGATGTAATTAACCCACAAAACTTACCTCCGACGAAACCCCGATGATTTCCCAGCAATCTCCCGTCAATACCTTCTCTTAGAACTCAAAAATGGTGTTTTGGGGTGTGAAACCCGCTACTGGTTCTGTTCTGGTTTTAATTCACTGCCAGACTAGTCCTTCTATGCGATCACAATGGCCCTATGCTATCGCATAGAGTTAAATTTTCCTGCCAATTTCCCCTTCTATGCGATCGCAATGCACCTCCGCGATCGCATAGCACAATCTTCCAGGCCTCATCTTTTCTTCTCTGCGATCGCAGCACTGGGTATGCGATCGCAATGTGCAGCCTGATAAGCCTATGCGATCGCACCCTTGTTATTTGATCACATAGCACATTTTTCTCACACCCTCCAGGCACTTCTATGCGATCGCAATAACTCTATGCGATCGCATAGAGCAATCACTGACTGCAATTTTTTTGCTGCAACTTTTTGATCAAAACTTGCCCGTTGGCCATCCGAAATGATCCCGAGACCCCCGGGACCTCAACCAAAGCCACCAATACATCACATTACCTCATTCAAACTTGTTCCAAGCATAAATACACCATCCTAAACATCAAAATCACCAATTACACACAGATTCAAGCCTAAGTTTCTTCAAAACTTCCGAAACTAACATTCGATCAAAAACCCGACCAAACGACGTCCGAATGACCTGAAATTTTGCGGACATATCCAAAATCACATAACGAAGCTACAGGAATTGTTGGAATTCCATTCCGACCCCCGGATCAAAATCGCACCTACCGTTCGGATTTCGCCAAAATTCAACCTTAGCCAATTCAAGCCTATTTCTACACCGGACCTCCAAATTCAATTCCGATTGCTCCCCTAAGTCACAAATCACCTCCCGAAACTAACCGAATCATCAAAATCTGATTTCGAGCCCTCTAACTAAATAGTCAACTCCGGGTTGACTTTCCATTTTCAAGTTTCCTTCAAAAAGGGTATATGCCTCATTTTCAATCCAATTCACACTTAACTCACCCGACAGACTCTAAAACGGATATAAAAGCATAAAATATGTAATTACAACATAACGGGGTGGTAATTCCCGAGACGACGGGCTGGGTCTTCACATTCTCCCCCTCTTAAGCAAATGCTCGTCCTCGAGCAGGTCAAGAAACATACCTGAAGTCTCAAATAAGTGAGGATATCTGCTCCGCATGTCGCGCTCGATCTCCCAAGTGACCTCCTCCACGGGTCGACCTCTCCACTAAACCTTAACTGATGCAATCTCCTTGGACCTTAATTTTCTCACCTGTCGTCCCAAAATGGCAATAGGCTCCACATCATAGGATAGATTACCATCAAGCTGAATGGTACTGAAGTCTAATACATGAGACGGATCTCCAATGTACTTCCGGAGCATAGACACATGGAATACTGGATGAACGCTGGATAAGCTGGGTGGCAAGGCCAACTCGTATGCCACCTCTCCAACCCTCCTGAGTATCTCAAAAGGACCAATGTACCCGGGACTCAACTTCCCCTTCTTCCCGAACCTCATGACACCCTTCATGGGTGAAACTTTCAACAATACTCTGTCACCAACCATGAAAGACAACTCTTGAACTCTATGGTTTGCATAACTCTTCTGGCAAGACTGTGCTGTACGAAACCTCTCCTGGATCAACTTTGCTCTATCCATAGCATCCTGAACTAACTCAGTCCCTATCAATCTATCCTCGCCAGGCTCAAACCATCCCACGGTGGATCTATACCGTCTACCATACAATGCCTCGTACGGGGCCATCTGAATACTCGACTGATAACTGTTGTTGTAGGCAAACTCAGCAAGTGGTAAGAACTCATCCCACGAACCACCAAAGTCAATCACACATGCTCGCAACATATCCTCCGGAATCTGAATAGTGCGCTCAGACTTCCCGTCTGTCTGGGGGTGAAATGCGGTGCTCAACTCAACCCGCGTACCCATCTCTCGCTGAAATGCTCTCCAAAACTGAGAAGTGAACTGAGTACCCCTTTCAGATATGATAGACACTGGGACTCCATGCAACCGGACAATCTCCCGAATAAAGATCGTTGCCAACCGCTCCGATGAGTAAGTAGTACACACAGGAATGTAGTGACCTGACTTGGTCAGCCTATCCACAATCACCCAAACAGAATCAAACTTCCTCGCTGTCCGAGGGAGTCCAGTAACAAAATCCATGGTGATCCTCTCCCATTTCCACTCAGGAATATCAATGCGCTGAAATACATCACCGGGCCTCTGATGCTCGTACTTAACATGCTGACAGTTGAGGCACCGTGCTACATGTCTGACAATGTCCATCTTCATCTTCCTCTACCAATAGTGTTGTTTCAGATCTTGATACATCTTCGCGACTCCAGGATTGATAGAATACTGCGAGCTTTGGGCCTCCTCCAGAATCAACTCGCGAAGGCCATCAACATTGGGCACACATATCCGGCCCTGCATCCTCAATACACCGTCACTATCAATGGTGATATCTCTAGCATCATCATGCTGAACTATATCCCTAAGGACAGCCAAATGTGGATCATCAAACTGGCGCTCACGAATACGATCATATAGAGATGACCGAGAGAATACACAAGCCAACACCCTGCTGGGCTCCGAAATATCTAACCTCACTAGCTGATTGGCTAGCACCTGAACATCATAAGTAAATGATCTCTCCTCAGCTGGAATATATGCCAAGCTACCTATACTGACCGCCTTCCGGCTCAAAGCATCGGCCACCACATTGGCCTTCCTCGGATGATACAAAATAGTAATGTCATAATCGTTAAGCAACTCAAGCCATCTCCGCTATCTCAAATTAAGATCTTTCTATTTGAACAAGTGCTGGAGACTACGATGGTCGATATACACCACACAAGACACGCCGTACAAGTAGTGCCTCCAAATTTTCAAGGCATGAACAATGGCAGCTAGCTCCAAATCATGAACAGGATGGTTCTTCTCATGTGGCTTCAACTGCCGAGAAGCATAAGCAATCACCTTACCTTCCTGCATCAACACACAACCTATCCCCACTTTCGAGGCATCACAATAAACAGTATATGAACCTGAAACTGATGGCAATACTAACACTGGAGCTGTGGTCAAAGCTGTCTTGAGCTTCTGAAAGCTCTCCTCGCACTCATTCGACCACGCGAATGGTGCACCCTTCTGGGTCAATCTGGTCAAAGAAGAAGCAATGGATGAAAATACCTGAACAAACCGGCGATAATATCCCGCCAAGCAAAGAAAACTCCTGATCTCTGTAGCTGAGGACGGTCTAGGCGAACTCTGCACCGCCTCTATCTTCTTCGGATCAACCTGAATACCATCACGAGACACCACATGTCCTAGAAATGCTACGGATTTGAGCCAAAACTCGCCCTTGGAGAATTTAGCATATAGCTTCTCCTCCCTCAATTTCTGCAACACAATACTCAAATGCTGAGCATGCTCCTCCTAACTACGGGAGTAGACAAGAATGTCATCAATGAACACAATCACAAATGAATCCAAATAGAGCCTAAACACACTATTCATCAGGTGCATAAATGCCGCTGAGGCGTTGGTCAGCCCAAAAGACATCACAAGAAACTCATAGTGACCATATCGGGTCCTGAATGTAGTCTTCATAATATCCGAGTCCCCGATCTTTAGCTGATGATAGCCTGAACGAAGATCAATCTTAGAAAACACCCTCGTACCCTGTAGCTGATCAAACAAATCATCTATGCGCGGTAGAGGGTACTTGTTCTTCACTGTCTCTTTGTTCAATTGCCTATAATCAATACACATTCGCATGTAACCATCTTTCTTTTTAACAAACAACACCGGTGCACCCCACGGGGACACACTAGGGCGGATGAAACCCTTATCCAGAAGCTCCTGAAGCTGCTCTTTCAGTTCTTTCAACTCAGTCGGTGCCATCCGATAAGGAGGAACAGATATGGGCTAAGTGCCCGGCACCAAGTTAATGCCAAAATCAATATCCCTGTCCGGCGGCATGCCCGACAGGTTTGAGTGGAATACACCTGGAAAATCCCTCACAACAGGTACAGAATCAGTGCTAGGAGACTCAGCTTCCACATCTCTCACAAAGGATAAGTACGACAAATACCCTTTTTCAACCATTTTTTGAGCTTTTAAGAACGAAATGACACGGCTAGGAACAAAATCAGTCGAACCCTGCCACTCAATCTAAGAAATACCAGGAATGGCCAATGTAAATGTCTTAGCATGACAGTCCAATATAGCATGGTACGGAGACAACCAGTCCATACCCAATATCACATCAAAGTCCACCTTCCCCAAATATAACAGATTTGCCTGGGTCTCCAGACTCCCAATAGATATAACACAGGATCTATAGACATGATCCACAATAATCGTATCACCCACGGGGGTGGATACATGAACAGGTAAATCAAGACTACCACGAGTCGCACCCAAATGATATGCAAAATAAGAGGACACGTAAAAATATGCGGACCCTGAATCAAATCGAACAGAGGCATCTCTATGACAGACAGAAATGATACCTGAAATCACCACATTGGAGGCAACTGCATCACGCCTATCAGGAAGTGCATAGAATCGTGCCTGGCCTCCACCAGATCTCTCCTCGCCTCCTGGGGCGACCACGAGAAGACTGACCTCCACCTCTACTAGCCTGAGATGGTGCTGAAGAGGAGGGCTGATCCCACTGCTGAGTCTTGTCCCTACGAAGTCGAGGGCACTGTCTCCTCATGTGGCCAAACTCACCACACTCATAACATGCACCCGGTGCTGGAGAAGGGGACTGAAGGGAACCCCTCGCCGCAGAAGAACCCTGGGCTGAAGAAGTAGGTGTTGCACTATGGGCTGGGAGGGCACTAAGTGATGACTGACCCTGTTGAAACCCCCGTCGACCACGACCATAAGAACCTCCACTCTGCTCAGGGCGGCCTGAATGGGAAGGTCTAGATAAGTGACCTCTGCTCTACTGGAAATGCCCTCTGGATGGAGCACCACTGAAACTACCAGAACCACGAGGCCTCTTGGCCTCTCGCTCCTCTCTCTCTCGGCGACGATCCGCCTCAATGGAGCGTGCCATATCAGCAACCTGCTCAAACGATGATGACAGAACTCGCTCGCTGGTCATAAGAATACGGATAGAGTAGTTGAGGCCATCAATGAACCTCCCGATCCTCTCTCTATCAGTGGGGATCATCCATGTGGCATGCCTAGCCAACTGAGTGAATCTAAGCTCATACTGGGTCACAGACATGTCGCCCTGAATCAACCACTCGAACTGGCGACGTAGCTCCTCGCGACGAGACTGAGGTACATACTTCTCTAGAAAGAGAGTAAAGAACTGCTGCCATGAGAGAGGTGCTACTCCTGCAGGCCTACGCCTCTCAAACTCCTCCCACCAAACAAATGCGGGTCCAGTGAACTGAAAGGTAGTAAATGAAACTCCGCTGGACTCAAGAATACCAGCCGTACGCAGCATCATCTTACACTTATCCAAGAAACCCTGGGCATCCTCGCCCTCAACGCCACTGAAATGGGGTGGCTGAAGTCTACCAAATCTCTCAAGACGACGCTGCTCGTCGTCGGGCATAGCCTGAATCATATGCTCTGGAGCTGGTGCAGCTGGAGGGATAACTGGTGCAACCACCTGAGCGGGGACCGCCTCTGGTGTTTGAAGTCCCTGAACAACCTACTCAGGTGTGCAAGATGAAGGGGTCTGCAGACCACCCCCTATCTGAGATGTCACAGCAGTAGCGGTAGCTGAAACTACCTGAGCCAAACCAGAACATACCGATAATATCTGAGCAAGAATCTCCATAAGACCAGGAATAGCAATAGATACAGTCCGGTCCTGAACTGGGACTGCTGGAGCATCAACCTCTGAGGGCTGCTCCTGAACAGGTACAACGGGCGGGTCAGCTGGCACTGCCTCAGCTGCCCTACGTCTACCTCTAGCACGACCGCGCCCACGGCCTCTAGGAGGTGGCAATGGAGGTCGTCCACCTCGTCCTGATGCTCGCGTTCTCGCCATCTGCGAGAGAATAGAATATAGAAGTTCAGTTCTCATATCAACAAGATCGCACGACAGAGTTTAAGAAAAGTGAAGTGTTTCCTAAAGGTTCGCAGCCTCCCGAGGATAATTACAGGCGTCCCCGTACCGATCCATAAGACTCTACTAACCGGCTCAAGACTCATGAGGCCTAGTAAACCTAGGCTCTAATACCAACTTGTTAGGCCAGCCTGACCAATCAATAATAATAACGGAGCTAGGAGCTCACTTTATCCCATTTAAGCATATCAAAACATGAAACAACAGTGATATATATATCTAAAACGGGGAACCAAGTCCCAAAATATACCAACTCCCATAGACCGCAGGGTCAAGAGTCAAGAGCCTCTAAAGGACATAAGTGTAATAAAGTTTACAACCATAACTCAGTGCGGAAAGAAAATACAACATGAAAATAAATGACAGTAAGAAGGGGAGTTAGGTCCTGCGGACGCTGCAGCTACCTCGGCTATCCCGCACTATGCCTCCGAACGACTACCGAATCAGGTCTGCTGAGAGGTACCTGGATCTGCACATAAGGTGCAGGGAGTAAAATGAGTACTGCCAAACTCGGTGGTAGATAAGAAATCCATAGTAAAGCACAATGTAAAGCTATACCAATACCCTGTAACAGTTCAATACCAACAGTAGAGAACCAACAATATTAACAACAAGTACAACAGCTAGCAGGTGTAGCTAAATGCAATGGAATGCATGAAATGACCGCTACGGCACGTAGCCCGATCCAATTTAGGTACCCGTGCTCATTGTGGGGGTTTAGACTCCGGAGGGGCTCCTACAGCCCAAGCACAATATTCCTGCAGCGTGCAGTCCGATCTAACATATATACCGATGCGGCGCGCAACCCGATCCACTACCGGTCAGCTAATATGCAAATACAACCTCGCAGGCTCAAAAATAGTTTTGAAAACTCTTTTATCATTTTTCAGTTGAAAACATTAATATCAAGTTCCAAAGGTTGGAAAGAGCATGATCATAGAAATAGCTACGGACTGGTAGTAAACTAGCATGTCAATATCACAAAACAATGATAATGATCCTCGCGGGATCCATTAACTGGTCACAGCCCACAAGTATACTCAACCGCCCAATAAGGGGGTTCAACGGCTCAAGAGTAGCCAATATCACAATATATAGTATGCAACCATCCGAGAAGGAGGTTCGACGGCTCAAGAATAGCCAATATCATAACACAGTGCGAACAAGTCGGACTATGTCATAGTCCCCAATCACAATCGACCCCGCACTCACATGAGAGTACGTGTCTCACCGCTATACAGCGTCACAAAGTGGTATACCGGGATTTCGAACCCGTTGGTCATCACCCACATCTATTACTCACCTCAATACAGCGTGACGACTACTCTGCAATGTCTTTGCCACGAGAATCAAGCTCCGCACGCATAGAATCTGATCAAATATAGTAAATACACTTCAAATTAGACCAATGGAATGATACCCAGTCAAAACAACTCACTTTACACCGAAATTGACAAAGTTGTCAAAACCTGACTTTAGATACGCTTCTCAAAAAATTACAAAAGTCACATATTCGGAATCCTCATCTCGATACGAGTCTATGCATATAAAATTTACCAAAATCGAACTCCATTTGCCCACTCAAATTAGTGTTTTTCTTCAATTTTAGGCCTAGGGTTCAAACCCACCTTAAATCTTCCATTTACAGGGAATTAACCAAGGATTTCATGTTAAAATGATGTCATTAAGCCACGAAACTTACCTCCGAAGAAACCCCGATGATTTCCCAGCAATCTCCCGTCAATACCTTCTCTTAGAACTCAAAAATGGTGTTTTGGGGTCTGAAACCCGCGACTGGTTCTGTTCTGGTTTTAATTTCACTGACAGACCAGTCCTTCTATACGATCGCAATGGACCTATGCGATCGCATAGAGTTAAATTTTCCTGCCAATTTCCCCTTCTATGCGATCGCAATGCACCTCCGCGATCGCATAGCATAATCTTCCAGGCCTCATCTTTTCTTCTCTACGATCGTAGCACTGGGTATGCGATCGCAATGTGCAGTCTGATAAGCCTATGCGATCGCACCCCTTGCTATGCGATCACATAGAACATTTTTCTCACACCATCAAGGCACTTCTATGCGATCGCAATGACTCTATACGATCGCATAGAGCAATCAGTGACTGTAATTTTTCTGCTGCAACGTTTTGATCAACTTGCCCGTTGGCCATCCGAAATGATCCCGAGACCCCCGGGACCTCAACCAAAGCCACCAATTATAATACCTCATTCAAACTTGTTCCAAGCATAAAAACACCATCTTAAACATCAAAATCACCAATTACACACGGATTCAAGCCTAAGTTTCTTCAAAACTTCCGAAACTAACATTCGATCAAAAACCCGACCAAACGACGTCCGAATGACCTAAAATTTTGCGAACATATCCAAAATTACATAACAAAGGTACGGAAATTGTCGGAATTCCATTCCGACCCTCGGATCAAAATCTCACCTACCGTTCGAATTTCGCCAAAATTCAACCTTAGCCAATTCAAGCCTATTTCTACACCGGACCTCCAAATTCAATTTCGATTGCTCCCCTAAGTCACAAATCACCTCCCGGAACTAATCGAATCATCAGAATCCGATTCTGAGCCTTCTAACTAAATAGTAAACTCCGGGTTGACTTTCCATATTCAAGTTTCCTTCAAAAAGGCTATATGCCTCATTTTCAATCCAATTCACTCCTAACTCACCTGACAGACTCTAACACTAATTTAAAAGCATAAAACATGTAATTACAACATAACGGGGTGGTAATTCCCGAGACGACGGGCTGGGTCGTCACACCCTTGGATATTGTTGAGTATGCTGATGGTGATAGAATTCATGAACTAACCTTTAGGGAGGGGAATAAAAATAAAAGAAAAACAAAAGTAAAAAAGCTAGGGCAGATTCTAATAATATTGCGATATTCGACACATTGTGCGGGAATATAAATCGCGTCCTAATTTTGGGTGCCTCGTTGTGCCCGAGGTAGACCTAGCGAGAAATTGTTTTTTTTTTTTTTGGAGAACTTATAATGCTAAATGCCTCATTTTGTTGATAAAAAAAAGAGTCTTGAAACAACTGAATGATAAAAGATGTCACTAATGGCCAGTGACCTTATTACATTAAGAGAGCATAAAATGAAAGATCCTAACTATTTGGTCCCAGAAAGACCTTCCCCAGATTTGGTACTCTTACTTGCCTCGTACAGCTGCATCAACTCACGTGTCCCTAATAGTAGATAAGCTCGAGCTAGATGTCCACCTACAAGTTCTTCAGCATTCTGACAGTCTTCAATTCTTTTTAGGAACTTCCCTTCCAACTCCACTAGACCTCGCTCCAAATACCCCAAATGGTTATTGGAGTTGACATCCATATCTATCCATTCATTGATCAGTTTTTCTTGGGCTTCATGTATTTCCCGATGTTCATTCTCACATTCTTTCATCTTCTTGCGCAATTGATTGTATTTAACTTGTGTTTCAGTTTTCTCGTCAATGATCCTATGACCGTGGAAAATTCTGGACGACCCAAACTAATGTGATCATCTTCCAACCAACCTGTGTAGTGAGGCACACACCTGGCATGATACATGTCGGGTTCGATAGATTTATTCCCTAAGACTAGCTTGTAGTGCCATATATGTTGAACGTGACACCTGTGCAGGCTATCATCATCTTCAAAGTCAATGCTGAAATGACTTATTTTCTCTATCCTGGGTATGATTTGTTTTATTCTAGCTTGCCTTATGGCCCGGAGTGGGACATAAAGATGAGTCCCCCTTCGACCAATAAGTATGAGGAATGGTGCGTCTCGCGAACGGATGATAAATTCCTCTGTTTGGAAACACTCGAACATCCATTGAATTTGTTCTTCTTTTAGATTCTGGAACAACTCTACCCATCCACTGGCATCCTCTAGCTAAGCGAACTTGTTGCGTATGAAGTTCTTTCGCTTTGGATGATGAAAAGCGATATGGTCATCCCAATCCTTGTGGATAATTTCCTATCTGTAGTCGCCTTTCTAGAGGTGCTATATGAGCCAAAGTTGAAGTAGCAGAATACAACTATTAAAATATGGAGCCCCTCCCTGACACTTCCCTAAGGCTCGATATATTCCCGTGATGATCATAGGCACTATGGTGAAAGACTGCCATAAATTCTTGCTATTAAGGTCTTGGTCACCAAGTCTAGTCTAGTTTGGATCCTAACCTTCTTCATAGGGAAAATTATCATGCCCAAGAAGAAAAACACGAATACAAACACCATTCTATGTATATGTCCCAAAGAAGTGAGAGAGAATTCGTCCATGTAGGTGTGATAGGACTTGCTGTGGCCATATCTCTCATACAAGAAGTTCAATGGTATGTAGGTGTCTTTCAAGAAAGAAAGGTAGGGATTTTACTTGAGTCCCATCATCATAAAAAAGCCTCTACCTTTGTAGTTCTCCGGCATAAGCAAACCCAAAGTCTCCCAAGGGATACCAGCTAGGCCCCCCTATCTCTTCTTGTAAAGGGGTCATTTCTGAATTCCCGAAGCGGAACACTAATCGATCACTATCGCTAAACAAAGTGGCAGCCTTAATGATCTTGTTGTTGGGTTGGGTTTCCAGAAGTGAGGGCAAGTATCCTAAGTATTTGCGGACGAGGTTTTGATTACTACCATGAAGATCTTCCCACCAGCTCAGCATCTTTGGGTGAATGTTGGATACCATACCAAATTTGGGGACCTCGTGCCTCATTTTTGCAAAACAAAAGGGTTAGACCCTACCACCGCCAGACTCGACTTATTTAAATCAATAATTAGCACGAAAAAGCACTTAAGTTCTCCAAATAAATGCACATAACGTAAAGGTGTCCATTTGGGTCTCAAGGAAACCCGATGGACTTTGGTTTAGGCTATCTTAAGGAGTCGTTATGCGGACAACATAACTGACTCAGCTAGGTTTGACCATGATGCATGAACAATTTAATGGAGTAAGGTTTCTACTTTTTAAGTGCTAGACAAGGTACCCTTGAGCGGACAACTCAAGAGGGAAAGGTGCGGAACCGTCGACTACACTGTTGATCGACTAGTTTTACCGCAAATATGCCTTTTCCACATTTTGGGGGTTTATAATATCGGAAGGACGCAATCACTCATTATAAGCGTTGCTATAGGATTTGTTTTGGCAGAAGTGGAATATGATGTTGAGGAATGCAGTTACAATAATGAAGCAAATTGCATGTATTTTCACGTTCATAAAGATTACAATAAATACTCGAAAATTACAACGGAATTGAAATAATAAAGCAGTAAAAGAAGAAATTAAAATGAAAGAAAACATGAAAAGCCAAGTTAGTAATTGTGATGAAATAATAACGGGAAATAAATACGATTAAGTAAGCAATAAAGTCACAAAAGCAAGTAATGGTAAAAGCCTAAAAGAATTCCCCAGCAGAGTTGCCATGCTGTCGATGCCCCCTTTCCCCCCCCCCCTCCTAGAGGGCCAAATCAGGTTTTACGATATTATGGACAAAACAAATCACATTCCCTTTTGAGGAACCGAGTTATGGAATTTGAAAAGTCACCACCTAATGATTATAGAGCATTAGGACACTTTTAAAGAAAAGAAAAGGATTTGAAGGAAAACCAGAGCTCGGTTAAGGGCTTGAGATTACCTTGAGGAGAAGGTGCTAGGCACCCCTCAAGATCTACTAGTGTGGTTCCCGGCCTTGCTTAGTTGTGACTTTAAGAAGAGTAGGAGTAAGCAAACAAGGTTTGCACATAGGGAATACAAATAAGTTGAAAGCTTTTGAAAGAAAAAAGAGAAAAGGACATAAGTGGCTTTGAAAAGGAAACATAATTTTTGAGAAAAAGATCATATCATATAAATAAAGGGAAAGGATCCTAGGTTTAAATATAATATAGATCACGTCGGTGCAATATCCAGCAATTATTCTCGCACGAGATATTAGTGCACCATCATCATCTTCATATCTACCCTTCCCGCCCTGTAAAGGTTATTTAGACGCGAGGATTGGTCACGAGTGCTTATTGTGTGCTATTGCCCATCCCATCCTATAGGTTCTACAGGGTATTTAGGACCGATATTCCTATAAGGTAAGGACTAGGCTGAACCCTTAGGTTTAAAGGTCAAAATGCTAAGCAACATACATAATAAATAGGACTACACATAAAGGAATCATATAAAGGGCATGTAAAAGGCTCAAACATCCCTCCATAGATAGGCATATAATCAGCACGTCTCAAACACATTTAAAGTCTAAGGAAATGAAAGTTAAAGCTTGGAATGTTCAAAAATATATTAAGACAAGAACTTAAGGGTTTAAACAAAATTTGCAGGAAGGAGTTGGACACAAATTTCATGCAAATTTTCAGAACTTGTAAAAGGGCAGGAAATACGTAACAGTTTGGAAATCACAGAATACATTTCTAAACATACTCGAAAATATACAATAGAGCCTAGCAGGTATAGTATTTTAAAATAATTCTGGACAGAAGAGTAGGAAATGTTTAGCACAGATGTAAAACCATATAAAGCTGAGAGTATATAAGTATATTAGTTTTGAACTATAGTTTTAGAAAATCACAGGGGACATAGTGTCCTGATGAGTTTTAGAAAATAGTAACGCAATTCTGAAAAAAGTAACTGAATCGAAGGTATTTACACAGCTATGATTATTTAGAAAATAGGACCGAAGTTTAGTAAGAAAATCAAAAGGACTTCAGGGAGGCTGAATTTAGAGAGTTAAAAGAGGTTGAGTAGCCTAAAACATGAAAAAAATTGATCAATCGATTTTGTCCGTCCTAAGGCTTGCCTAGGTGTTACATACGTTGCCTATTTATCTTAAGGGTGAGCATACATATTAATCCGATTTTAAGGAGAAGACACAATTAATCAGACTTGTGTTGTTAAATAATACTAGTGAGGCGTTCAAGCAATTGCAACTCAAACGAAAATCCTAAGTGACATGATGTCTAATGCACATAAAGGTCTTAAAACATGGTATCTAAGTGCAGTAGCAACCCTTGTGACAGTAGTTAGTTGGTTATCAACTAATTGTGATTACGAAGTGAGTATAATAACAAGCTGGAAATAAAAGAGCCTAATACAGGATTTCTAATAGTGTGAGATGCATGTCCTATGCAGGATATCTATTGCACAAATAAGTAGTAAAGCCCTACAAGCATGTTTTCTACCCACAACCCGTAAACTAGTATGCATAACCCTCCCAATTTCACTATAAACCCCAATTGTTCATTACAAGTTATTACCGACCAATGTGATTAAATTACAGACTAAGTAATTAAATTACAGAAGTGAAGAGAAAAATAAGAAGTTAATCTATAGGGAGCCTTTAGCCAGGCCCAAATCTCCAACCTTACTTCTTTAGGATTTCACAACATTTACCTAGGGTTTGTGTGCGGTAAAGCACCCTGAGGGCCCATTGCTGCCCTTAGCCAATACCTGGCACCGAAAATCAAATCAATAAAACAAGTGCAAGTAGGGAATTACCAGCTTTCTGCATCAAAGTTCAGTGGGTACTCAAGGTACCCAAAGTAATGCTTACACCAAGGGGGCAGAACCAAAGTTCTAAGAGTATTGAGATTGTGATAGAATTTGGAGGAGTTGAGTTGAAAACAATTGAAAGATGATTCACATAAAACGGTTTTGAGAGAAAAGTTATCAATTAAGTTTGAAAATAGTAGATATGAAACTCGTTTTTTTTTAAAGCAAGTAGTCACACAATACTCAGAAAACCCCAACAGGGGTAGGGGAAAGAGAACAAATAACTCACAAGCAAGAACACAGTTACATGTACATAGAACAACAAAGAGAAGTACTTTAGAATAATCAAACATGTTTCAAAAGAAGGGGGTCACGGTCTTAACAATATTAAGTTGACAGAGTCAACATCATAACAGGTTCAGGGCTATTGAGTAGCTAAGAGGGTCCTGAATACATGCTAATAACGTGCAGGACTAAGGAGAAACATGCATTGGGGTAGGAAAAAGGGTAATGAACATGCCAGGCTAAGCTAGGGGTACAATTAGCACAGATACATGCTAGTTACAGGAGGAAAAACAGAACCATAAATAGAAGCACATAAGGAACAAAAGGAATTGTAACACAAATAGAAGCATATTGATTTGGAGCTTTAAATCAAATAAGAGACATACTAGTTGATGGTAAGTTAATGCAAAGCGATAGGGAGAAATTAATATACAGGTGGTAAGCAAGAGTGCAGATAGTATGCAACAGGGTAGCAGTAGTATAGAGAGAGCAATGGAAGTGAGAGGGGTTGTGTAGGAACAAGAGAAAGCAATGAGAGAGTTCAGAACAATGAGTTATGTTCGTGTGTGTGTGTCTGTTAAGTGAGACACGAAGAGGAGTAATTATAGCTCTCCAATTAAGTGGAAAATAAGGTAACACATATAGACTGATTATAATTATAGAAAAAATACCTATCAGAATCAATTAAAAACTCGAATTCCCTTAAATTAGGGAGTCATAGCTCAAACGGTACAAATTGCATCAAATAAGGAAGGTGTTTGCAAGACTGGTAGTACAAAATAATTACAAGTAAGGAAAGTAAAAAAGAAATAAAATATATTGTGCACATAAACAGAGGGATTACATACTGATTTTGAAAACAATTGGTTCAGAAATCACGAACGAGATGGAAAATCACAAGGAATCGGCATTAAGTAAGGAAAGCATATCACAATCAAGGAAGTGGATCAAGTCAATCAAAGACCTCCAAAGAAACCACATCTAAAAAATCAGGGATTCAAAAAGATACGTAGATTCAGCAGAACATTTAGTAAAAGAGACAATTAGACATATTTAAACATAATAGGCACAAAAACCAAGAACCCTAAGTATGAAATCACAAAATCAATGGAACGTCAGAACAAATTAACACATGGAAATAGTGATATAACTCAGAAGATTACACAAACAAGCAGAGATATCAACACAAACATATAGGACTAAAAGATGTAGTGATTTCGAAAGAAGTTTAGAATCCCTAGTTTTTAAAAGAAGAACAAAAATGTTGAAAACTTGAATAATGAGAAAAATCAAGTAGTGAGTAGTTTAAAACAGAAGAAATAACTAAAATCAACTTAAAAGACAGAGATTAAGAGACTTAGGCAAAAATTAGGGTTTTGCAAATAAAAATCGGTGAGGTAATGAACCTGGCCATGAAATGTCACGACCCCAAACCCGGTCGTGATGGCGCCCAGCACACTGCTAGGCCAGCCCGACCAATCAACTGAAACACGGAGGTATCAGCTCACACTTTACCCTTTTTTTAAGCATAAACAATGATAGAATAAATAAGATAAGATCTAACACACCGGGATTAGACATCCCAAAAACCAATATAACCTCCCAACGAATCCGGAGTCACAAGCCATGAGCCTCTACCAGAATTTATAAGTCGTGATAGTGTATACAACTGTGCACAAGTGTGGAATAGACTAAACAAAATAAGGATAAACTGGAGAGTCATGTCCTGCAGACGCTGGCAGCTACCTTGACTGTCCAATTGCAACTCCCAAGCAGCTATAGAATCAGCTCTAATGTGGTGTACCTGGATCTGTACACAAGGTGCAGGGAGTCGAGTGTGAGTACTTCCAACTCAGGTAATAAAAGTAAATAATGCTAAGGAAAAGAAAACCACAAAAAGCACTATGTCATGCTATATAATACAAAATTGTCTGTAAACTACATACTCTGTCATTTTACTCCTTTTCAGCATATGTGAGTAGATTAATAAAAATTCTCTTTTTAACGTCTTTTCCTTTCATTATGACAGCTCAATACCTGGTACAACCTTAGACAGTGCAAGTCTGCACTCAAATCAGCCCCTTGGGCTCAGCACTCCTCAACAATTTCCACCAGGGGATCTGGTCAATAAGGCATATAATGTATGTATGTCAGTAATGTATGAGTGCTAAATGTTATGCCACATAGTACAAGTAAACCAGTGTATGCCATGCAATGCATATGACGTTGTGGCATACAACCCGATCCATGCAAAGGCGCCCGCGCTCACTGTGGGGGTTCAGACTCCGGAGGGGCTCCTACAGCCCAAGCGCAATATCAATATCACACCTGCTGCGGCGCGCAGCCCGATCCATATACTAATGCGGTGTGTAGTCCGATCCATACATGTATATGCATATGCTCACATATCACTCGAGGCCTGAAAGCCTCCTCACATAAATCGTCATGCCCTCACATATGGCCCTCGGCCCCAATCAGTCTAACGAATAATCAAGAAAGCCCCTCGGGCAACAGTATCATATTAGCTCACAGCTAAAAATGTCATCGAGACCTTGTTCAAGTTTTTCATAACCTTATAAAAACGCTGAGTAGCAAAATACCATTTAAAACCTTAAATTGAGATAAAAATACGCACAGTGTTATCAAGACAGTGATACCAATCCTTGAAAGATTCAGATAATTGGCACGAAGCCCAAAGCATGATAATCGGTCCAATTCATGAAAATTAATATCTTTATTAGGGGATCAATTCAATTTCAAGCAATTAGGTGTTATTATTTATTAAGAGGGAGGGACCAAGTCACAATCCCCACTGGTGCTCTACCCCACGCCCATTATTCGGCGTGCAAGTCACCTCAATACGGCACTAGGATGTGCAAGTCCGGGGTTTACTAACCCTCATGACATCATTTACAAGTATTACCCATCTCGATCCAGCGAAAACTCAAGACCGCGATGCCTTATCTCCTCGAACCGGCTTCCACGCACGTCAAAACTAGCAAAAATCAGTACAAATATATCAAATAGGCTAATGGAACATTACCCAATAAAAACAACTCGAATTACACCAAAAACCATAAAGTTGCCAAAACCCGACTTTCGGTACGCTTCACGAAAAATTACAAAAGTTACATTTCCGAAATCCTTCTCTCAACACGAGTCCATACATATAAAGTTTATCAAAATCGGACTCCGTTTGCCATTCAAATCGATGTTTTTCTATAACCCATGCATAGGGCAAAAATCCCCCATTAATCCTTCCATTTACAGTGAAATAATTGAGGATTCTAAGATAAAATCACATATTTAGACCATAAAACTTACCTCCGATGTTTACCCGGCGAAATCCCCTCCAATTCCCGTCACTTTGCTCTCTTAGAACTCAAAAATGGAGGTTTTGTGTAAATGGGTCGCGGATGAAATGTTCTGAACTTAACCTTCATGTCAGGCATTTTAACACTATGCGATCGCAGCCCTTTGCATGCGATCGCAGTGAATTAATTTTCCTGGACTCAAAAATACTCTAGGCGATCACAGCCTTTGGCATGCGATCGCGATGTACAAAATTTGGGCGGCTGAATTTCCTTCTACGCGATCGCGTGAACACCACCGCGATCGCGATGACCAACTTATCGACTCTACGCGATCGTGACACTGGCTACGCGATCGCATTGCTTCCAGACATTGCCTTACGCGATCGCAGACAGACCCTCGCGATCACGATGCACACCAACTTCATCTTACGCGATCACATGAAGCACTTCGCGATTGCGAAGAACAAAATATCTGCACTTTTATTGCAGCAAATCAGCAGTGCCGTTTGGCACAAAATGGTCGGTTTGGAACCCCGGATTCTTCCCGAGGCCCCCGAGACCCCAACGACAACCACCAACCTACTCCAAAACATGAAAAAAACTTGTTCCAATCATAAAAACATGCCCTTAAACACGGAAATCATCGAATCAAATTGAATTAAAGCCTAAGTTTCATCTAGAACTTCCGGAACCAACATCCAATCAAAAACTCGACCAAACGACGTCCGAATGGCCTAAAAGTTTGCAAACATATCCAAACTCACCTAACGGAGCTACTACAACTGTCGGAATTCCATTCCGACTCCCGGATCAAAATCTCACTTACCGTTCGGATTTCGCCAAAATTCAACCTTAGCCAATTTAAGCCTAAAACTACACCGGACCTCCAAATTCAATTCCGATCGCTCTCCTAAGCCACAAATGACCTTCCGGAGCTGATCGAATCATTAGAATTCGATTATGAGCTCTCTAACTCACAAGTCAACATCCGGTTGACTTTTTCCAACTATTCATTCTTCTAAGAGACTATTTGTCTCAATTCCAACCAAACTCAATCCGAATTTACTCAAACTCACCAAACATACATATTGAAACATTAACAAGCATATAACGGGGAAAAAGGGGTGATAACTCACATGTTGACAGGCCGGTTCATCACATTCTCCCCAACTTAAGCAAATGCTCGTCCTCGAGAGGACAAAAGGTTTACTAGAAGTAACCCAATAGCTGAATGAACTTACCAAGCGTATATTCGGGGCGATCCCACGTCACCCTATCTCACATAAGTCCGGTACACACTATAGCTGGAATTTCACACCCCATCTGAACCATAGACCACATTGCACTTTCTGAAATCACATACTAATCCTAATCTCATGCCTATACTCAGGATACGCATGATCCAACTGTAATAGCCCATACTCGCCACTCCGAGAGAGATCACATGATGTATCAAACAACCCAATCGCTCGAGATGATGGTCTCTAATCACAACAATTGGCCACATTAACCAAATACTAGCAGAAAAAAAAAACATTTCTCATTAGATAGAGTCTTATTCCAACACCTTCATATCCTGCCCACGGCAACCGAACACGCAATATATCGATCCCATCTCTCAGGTCAACCATTCATGAATCTATTTCCCTTTTAACTGATACCACAACAGATTACAAATCGATATTACCTTTCTAACCAACTGAAATCACATATGCTCTCACTCATTAATGACTCAAACGATCATTTCGGTTATAACACACCGCATTGGTGATATGATACCTCCACACCGGCCTAAGCCGCGACGAGCACAACACAGGCTCCAATTAGAAACGTCTGAACATACTCAAATCATGACAACTGACTCCAACAACAGAGCTGTAATTCAATTCCTCTGTACCATCATAACATAGAACTGAGATCCCGTCTCACATCATAGGAATAGAGTACATGGCTCCTTCTCGAAAGGTCATAACATCACATGGCCTTGCCACGACTCATGATTCTTTCCATACACTATTACTCACGAAGCACCTCAAATCACCATGCTCAGAACAGTCAGCCACGCACAGATCTAGGTCTGAACCCAAGCAATCAATCTCACCCACGGTGAAACAATTAATATATGTTATCAAATGCTGAAAGGACACAACTAATGTGCTATTCGCCGAGTGATACCCAATACGGGCCTTTCCTCAGAATTCAAGTATATAAGGTAACATATAATTAAGTCTATTTTCACATTACACTGTTGCGGCTTGCAACCCGCTCCAATGACATACCCATGGTGGCGTGTCACCCGATCCAGATACCATACCTGTGGCGGCGTGCCACCCGATCCTGATACTATACATATGGCGGCATGCCACCCGATCCAGATACTATACCTGTGGCGGCGTGCCACCCGATCCACGGATAAATCTAGCAAAAGGGAACGCACATCGGGTTAGGTTGCTCATTACAACAAACATATATAGCCTCAAGCTCGGCCACATAAAATGCATCCGATAAACTTCCTCAATACCGGAACTGAATCAATGGTAGATACCTCTACACTGACATCCGCCACGAAGGCCTAACTGACAAAGCAATACCTACCAGCCATCCGCTGGCCCAAGGGTACATCTACCCTGCTGGAGCATGATGTGATGCTCTCTGCCAAGCAGTTTGTGACATTTTTCTGACATAGTCCATATCATATCAGTCTAGACAACCTGACTTATGAAAATCGGTCTGCAATCATATATCATTATTCAAATTCATCATATCAAGTAACGAGAGAGCCACTAGTGCTTCCAATTTCCAAAAATCACTAAACGGTACCGATACATAAGATATACCACCACTGCGTAGGCGGATTACGAGAACTTCTAGTCTCCAACACATATATAACACATGAATCACTATGCCTAATTCCACACTCCACCGTACGAATACATAACACACATCAAGCGTCCATTCATACCACGAAAGCAATTCAGAAATTTCCCTATGTCATCAACAACTCAATCATCACCATCAATCCAACAAGATGATACCACAACACCACTAGATATTATCAGTTTACATTACCTTGCCCTTTTGACCATATATTCTGCCAAATCACTAGAATAGCAGTACCATTTTCCTTAATCACTAGAAAGATTGATTCTCAGATTATCTGCAGCTGCCCATGCTGCTTGAGAATTTTAATGACTTCCCATATGGAAGAAAAAATCATTACACATTCCATGCTTCGCATACCGACAGGAAATATACCTATTTTCAAACCATGGTAAAACACATCACAAACTCTTTCTTCCAATTCGTTGCATAAGTTTAACTGTCAGGACTGAGTCCTTTTACCCACATCGAGCTATGCAACTGCCAGCACTCAAGAGCTTTGTTGCACCATATCTGCAAGACTCATTACTTCGAACACATACCAGGAATTAATCGTATCCTTATCATACCATTTCAGTTTATTAACAAGTTGTTCCATTTACCCAATTCCTTTCTGATTCATCTTTAATTTAATATTAGCCTTTACTGTAGCACCACAATACCTCAACTCATGTTACCACACGAGACTCGTACATAAGACAACACGGTCTTAAGACCCATAGGCCACTGAATACTCTCTCAATGTTTCCCAGAAGTACCACATTCTATAATACTTTATTTTGAAGAACTTCTTGCGATTTGAATTTGTTATCATCACGTACCAATACGGATACATAGAATCCCATAATTCACATGATATAACACAAGCCTTGATCTTTTCTAACGAAACCGCCGTCTTTAGCCACCTACACAATCTTAAGACACCTGACTGTTACAAGCAAAATCTTGAACACTGCAAAACCATTCTCGGGCGTCATGCATCCTTATTCAGATGTAGTTCAACTGTCTTATTGAATAGAACCACTCGTGCCTTGTTAGAACGCTGACATCACAGAACATGGTTACCTACAAATACGATTAGCTATCTTTCTTTTCTATACACCGAACATTCTTTACCAATAGCAGTTCAAAACATCCTAGTATTTCTTCACATCTACGAAGCACCATAACCTTTGTCAGAATTTTCCCAACATACTTAAAGATATAACCAACATAACACACAATAGTACAATCAGTTAATCAATAACTACCTCCCCAACTTGGCTCGGAGCCATACATCAAAGCACTTTCAGCCACTCATAGCATTCTTACTCAAATGATGCCACAATGTTATAGTGACATTAAACTCAAGTCATTTACAAGCTTTGGCGGAGACTCGAATCATCAGAAATCTTAATTCTTTTGCACTTATTGTATTCATTCACACGCAACAGTTAAGCCCATTCCTTAGGTGATAAAATCTTTTCTAAGTCTCAAATTTTTCCAAAAGTTTCAGCAAAGTTTCCTTTGTAATTTGGCCTATCCACCTGCCAAAGAATCACCAAAACCATCCTAACAATACATCGGCAATTTGACAAGACATCGTAATGCACATAGCACAACACATTTGATCTTTCTGAGTTTGAACTCATACTACCACACGTAATGCACTTTACCTTTCCACTAAGAGACATGAACATATTCATCACGCCCATAGCTAGGGGCTACCCAACGGATCACTGTAAGATTCTAACACCTAACAGCTCATCCACTATCAAGCTGCCATTTCCACAATTTAGGACAGTTCTGGTCATATAAATTTTATAATACCAGCTCGTAAAATCAGCAATGTGGAGCTCAAGTCATACACAAAGATCTGGCCTCAAGTCCTCCCGACTGGCCCAACATAAACTCACGGAGATTATATCTCGTCCCTCGATCGGGGAATCACAAGCCATCAAGGCAATTATATTACTGAGCGCTCGAGTGCGCACACAGACATATGGAAGGAATTTCAAGAATTATATCTCAAACTGAATCAAGTACGCACGATAAGATTCCAAGATTGTGAAGTGTTTCCCAAAAGGTTTGCAGCCTCCCGAGGATAAGCACAGGCGTCCCTGTACCGATCCACGAGACTCTACCAACCGGCTTACGACTCATGAGGCCTAATAACCTAGGCTCTGATACCAACTTGTCACGACCCCAAATCCGGTCGTGATGGCGCCCAGCACACTGCTAGGCCATCCCGACCAATCCACTGAAGTACGGAGCTATCAGCTCACACTTTACCCTTTTTTTAAAGCATAAAGAGTGATAGAATAAATAAGATAAAATCCAACACACCAGGATTAGACATCCCAAAAACTAGTATAACCTCCCAACGAATCAGGAGTCACAAGCTTTGAGCCTCTACCAGAATTTATAAGCCGTGATAGTGTATACAACTGTGCACAAGTGTGGAATAAACTAAACAAAATAAGGATAAACTGGAAAGTCAGGTCCTGCGGATGCTGGCAGCTACCTCGACTGTCCAATTGCAACTCACGAGCAGCTATAGAATCAGTTCTGCTGTGATGTACCTGGATCTGCACACAAGGTGCAGGGAGTCGAGTGTGAGTACTTCCAACTCGGCGGTAATAAAAGTAAATAATGCTGAGGAAAAGAAAACCACACAAAGCACTATCTCATGCTATATAATACAGAATTGTCTGTAAACTACAATACTCTGTCGTTTTATTCCTTTTCAGCATATATGAGTAGATTAATAAAAATTCTCTTTTTAACGTCTTTTCCTTTCATTATGACAGCTCAATAACTGGTACAACCTTAGACAGTGCAAGTCTGCACTCAAATCAGCCCCTTGGGCTCAGCACTCCTAAACAATTTCCACCAGGGGATCTGGTCAATAAGGCATATAATGTATGTATGCCAGTAATGTATGAGTGCTAAATATTATGCCACGTAGTATAAGTAAACCAGTGTATGCCATGCAATGCATATGACGTTGTGGCATACAGCCCGATCCATGCAAAGGCTCCCGCGCTCACTGTGGGGGTACAGACTCCGGAGGGGCTCCTACAGCCCAAGCGCAATATCAATATCACACCTGCTGCGGCGCGCAGCCAGATCCATATACTACTGCGGGGTGCAGTCATGCATATGCTCACATATCACTCGAGGCCTGAAAACCTCCTTACATAAATCATGCCCTCACATATGGCCCTCGGCCCCAATAAGTCTAACATATAATCAAGAAAGCCCCTTGGGCAACAGTATCATATTAGCTCACAGCTAAAAATGTCATCAAGACCTTGTTCAAGTTTTTCATAACCTTATAAAAATGATGAGTAGCAAAATACCATTTAAAACCTTAAATTGAAATAAAATATGCATAGTGTTATCAAGATAGTGATACCAATCCCTGAAGGATTCAGATAATCGGCACGAAGTCCAAAGCATGATAATTAGTCCAATTCATGATAATTAATATCTTTATTAGGGCGTCAATTCAATTTCAAGCAATTAGGTATTATTATTTATTAAGCGGGATGGACCAAGTCACAATCCCCACTGGTGCTCTACCCCACGCCCGTTATACGGCGTGCAAGTCATCTCAATACAGCACTAGGATGTGCAAGTTCGGGGTTTACTAACCCTCACGACATCATTTACAAGTATTACCCACCTCGATCCGGCAAAAACTCAAGCCCGCGACACCTTAGCTCCTCGAACCGGAATCCACGCACGTCAAAACTAGCCAAAATCAATACAAATATATTAAAATAGGCTAATGGAATATTACCCAATAAAAACAACTCGAATTACACCAAAAATCACAAAGTTGCCAAAACCCGGCTTTCGGTACGCTTCATGAAAAATAACAGAAGTTACATTTCCGAAATCCTTATCTCAACACGAGTCCATACATATAAAGTTTATCAAAGGCGGACTCCGTTTGCCCATTCAAATCGATGTTTTTCCATAACCCAGGCTTAGGACAAAAATCCCCCATTAATCCTTCCATTTATAGTGAAATAATTGAGGATTCTAAGATAAAATCACGTATTTAGAACATAAAACTTACCTCCGATGTTTACCCGGTGAAATCCCCTTCAATTCCCCTCACTTTGCTCTCTAAGAACTCAAAAATGGAGGTTTTGTGTAAATGGGTTGTGGACGAAATGTTCTAAACTTAACCTTCCTGTCATGCATTTTAACACTATGCGATTGCAGCCCTTTGCGTGCGATCGCAGTGAATTAATTTTCCTGGGCTCAAAAATACTCTATGCGATCGTAGCCTTTGGCGTGCGATCGCAGTGTACAAAATTTGGGCGGCTGAATTTCCTTCTACGCGATCGCGTGAACTCCACCGCAATCGCGATGACAAACTTATCGACTCTACGCGATCGCGACACTGGCTACGCGATCGCATTGCTTCCAGACATTGCCTTACGAGATTGCAGACAGACCCTCGCGATCGCGATGCACACCAACTTCATCTTACGCGATCGCATGAAGAACTTCGCGATCGCGAAGAACAAAATATCTGCACTTTTATTGCAGCAGATCAGCAGTGCCTTTTGGCACAAAATGGTCGGTTTGGACCCCCAGATTCTTCCCGAGGACCCCCGGGACCCCAACAAAAACCACTAACCTACTCCAAAACACGATACAAACTTGTTCCAATCATAAAAACACGCCCTTAAACACGGAAGTCATCGAATCAAAGCGAATTCAAGCCTAAGTTTCATCTAGAACTTCCGAAACCAACATCCAATCAAAAACCCGACCAAGCGACGTCCGAATGACCTAAAATTTGCAGACATATCCAAAATCACCTAACGGAGCTACTGCAACTATCGTAATTCCATTCCAACTCCCGGATCAAAATCTCACCTACCGTTCAGATTTCGCCAAAATTCAACCTTAGCCAATTCAAGTCTAAAACTACACCGGACCTCCAAATTCAATTATGATCGCTCTCCTAAGCCACAAATTACCTCCCAGAGCTGACCGAATCATCAGAATTCGATTCCGAGCTCTCTAAATCACAAGTCAACATCCCGTTGACTTTTCCCAAATATTCCTTCTTCTAAGAGACTATTTGTCTCAATTCCAACCAAACTCAATCCGAATTGACTCAAACTCACTAAACATACATATTGAAACATGAACAAGCATATAACGGGGAAAACGGGGTGATAACTCACATGTTGATGGGCTGGGTCATCACATGAAACTCTTTAATAATGGAGTTTAAAGCATTATCGGACCAAAACCCATCGGAGAAAGACTAGAGATAAGCCAGGCAAAGCTTTAGTGACCATCTCGCATGGTGGAGGCTTCTGGAGTCTCGATGATAGAGGGAATCAACGAGACAAGATTTCACGGTGGCTGGTGGTCGAGAGAAGTGAGGCTGGAGGTGGCCGGAGAGGCGGTGGATCCATCGGAAATGAGAGAGAGAACCAGAAGATTCTATAGAGAAGGGAGACCAAGAGTTATTATAGAGAGAGAGAGAGACTGTCTGAAAAATAAGGGGTTTGGGGAGGTTGTTATATTTTAATTTTTAAAATAAAACCTGGGCCGTTGATCTCACTTTATGAACGGCTCAGATTAGATCAAGGCTGGACCGGGTTAATTGAATTGGGTATGGGTCGGGTTAAGACGAAACTAGGCTGGGGTGATTTGGGATCAATTTTGAGGCTGAATTGGGTTGAATATGGGTACCAATTTGGCTATAATTGAAATGTTATTGAGGCCAAATTGTAAATAGTCCTTTTTTAATTTAATAAAATAGTAAAAGATGTTTAAAAATCAAATTAAAAACACTCAGTATGTAAATAATATTTAATTATTAATTTAAAATATTGGTATCGATTTTGTAATAAAAAATGTTATTAAATCGAAAAATAGGCTAAAATTATAATTTCATGCAATTTAGTTTTAAAATACCAAATGGACTTGTAAAAATTATATAAAAATCATGTAAATTATAGTTTTGTGTAAATGAGAGAATAAAAAATAATTATTAACCAAATGATGAGTTCTGGGAATAACTATTGATTTTTATAGTGCAAAATATGCCATAAATTAGTTTTAAAAATCTTTTATAAATTTTGAAAAAATACTAAAACCTTTGGGGGTGCTTGTATATACATATACATGCCATTTTGAAAGTATTTTGAGTATAAAAATACATAGAAAAAAATTTGGTATCAATAGTGAGGGGGATAAGATTCTTTAAGGACACACGAGGAATTTGTGGGCTCGGCACATACTAATGCCAATTTCTGTTCATCTGTTTTTTTTTTGTTTTTAGTTACTTACAAAATCAGAGTTTCTAACAGAAAGATCATTACAACCTCTCCCTGCAAATCTTATCATTGCCCAAATTAAAACTCCTTTAGAAGAACCTTTAGACAAAACAATTATTGAGATTGCTTTTTATGCGCAAAACCAAAAAGAAAAAAATAAGTCATATTGTAGATGGATGGAAGTTCAAAAATATTTGAAAGAATGCAAGCACAAATTGCCAAAGCAGAAATTGAGGAGGATCAACCTATTACATCAACAAAAGCAAGGAGGAGTGTTGGATTTTGCAATTGTTACTGCTGATATTTGATTTACTAGAATAATAAGTAGTTAAGTCGAAGGAGGAGTGCTTATTTAAATTTAAATGTAATAGGATAAGTTAGTTGACATAGTTTATGTTTTTTGAATTTGAATCTTTATTCTCCTAATTTCCTGCAGATTCTATTCTTAAATTAGCTATTAAAGCATTTATGCTTAATAAAATTATTGAGAGACTTTTTCAATTAATAATTTTAATCTTTTTGTTGCCCCATCTTTTAAAAAACCAATAGTAATACCATCATAAATCATAAAAAGTCAACATGCAGGAATAGGAGGACAAAAGGGGCTGCGAACAAATATGAATTTGAAGCAGAATTCATAGCAATTAGTACATATATATGAATAACAAGTACAACAATATCTTGAAGCTGAAAATCTACAACAAGAAAACGACCTAAAATTGACTTTCATTTTTTTCCTTGCATTTTCTTTTCACAATCTTTCTGATACTATGCATATCTGAAGAAAAAAGAAAACATCTCAGCACCTGCACCAGTGACTGTTGAATTACATTTCAAGTTGAGTCAGGGCGAGGTTGAGCACTCAGTACATAAAGATCACAAGTGGAAACAATGGACAAAAACCTCACGCTCAAGAGATGACACGGATTCAGGATTTTAGTTGAATAGGTTCAAGATTCTGCGCTCTTTGAAAATATAAACTCAGAACTTAATATTTATATTACTTTCAAGATTTTTCGCATATACATCTAAGTTTTAAGCTGAAAATGGTGGGCTGAATTGAACCCATCCACAATACTCTGGATCCGCCCCTGCTCAAGGGTGAGTTGGGACGGACGTAATCAAGGAGAAGAAAGAGAAATTGATGAAAATAGGCTAGATTGATGAATTCAATGGACATGCAAAAGTAATGCGGTAGTGCTCTTCAGCAGATGTGTCCAATGTGTTTGACATCAACACTGGAAGCCAATGTGACAAGAAAGTGCACCAGAATTTGAGGTAATAGTTCCCACCATAGAAGAGGACTTAGCAGCTAAGCTTGAGGCTCTTGCATAACTGCGTGGAGCGGCACGTCCAGATGCAGTAAAGTATGCTCCATTTAGCATAAGGTCTCCCTCTGATCTCCAGTTCCACTTCTTCCATGATCCTTCCCATGGTTCCACTCTTTTTGTCACCTGCATAAAGCTCAGTAATTTCCTAAGGTAAAGTTTGGCCCTCCTTATATTTTTCATTTTGAGATATTATAAGTAAAGGTTAATCAGTCCAAGTTAGTTTTGAGCAGTGGCGGATTTAGAGCATTAACTTTTGCGTAAATCCTATATTATTTTTGAAAAAATCCACTAAATATATATAAATATCTTATTGTGAACTCAGTTATTATTGCATATTAATTGAGAAAACCGTGGGAACCCTCCTGGATTCGCCTCTAGTTTTAAGCTAATTACCTCTTTGGCAAAGGGGTTCACTGGGGCAAGGTATCTGTTGCCTTGGCTGTTAATTGTAGGATCAGCACTACCACCAATTGCATACATCTCCCAGTGTGTGTAGTCATTGTTCACCACATGGAAATAACCATGCCTACATCTGATAAGAATTTATGTCATACAATTTTAGTCCAAGACGACATGGAAAATATCAATACAACAACAACAATAGTTATGCATTAATTCCAAACAAGTTAAAGTCGGCTATATGGATCTTTACTGTCTATGTAAAAAGGACAACTCAATCCAATATTATGGCAAAGATAAGTGCATTTACTATATCTGATGAATTGAGAAAAAAGATTAATACTTTCACATTGGTACCTTGGCATTCTCTGGATCAGACCCTCACCAAAATGGTTGAAGGCAATAGTCACCTGCATAACCTTATCTCTAATATAGGAGTCGCTGTGCCCCAATAAAATCACCTGCACATAAGTTGGATTTATGAGTAATTAGTCTTTGAACTAAAATATCACTCATTACAATGCAGTAAAAAAATTATGCTTGGGTAAAAATGGACCTCATTGTGATGTGTGAAGTAGTTGTTTGAAATGGTAATTGCAGTTGAACCCATGATAGCATCAATGAGACCATCAGCACAATTAGAAAGAGAGTTGTGGTCAATCCAAATATGGCTCGAACCGAAAATGGAAATGCCATCACCATCAGCCATTGTTCTCCAACCATAGTGTGATGGTGAGCTTCGGACCATGGCATTACCAGTGGGTTTACAGTCATGAATATGAAGGCCGTGAATAATAATATTAGTCACAAATTGGATAGTAATACAAGCCCCATATGCAATTTGTACATTCACACCACGAGCATCAATTGTCTTGAAACTGTTCATCATGAGTTCTTGCTTAAGTGTGATGACCATATCATGTTTAAACACTATCCATAATGGTGCGTCTTGAATTACTGCATGACGAAGTGTTCCAGGTCGTGGATTTACTGGATCGTCATCACCTGAGTCAGTCACAACATAATACCTGCATAGATTCAGTGTGTTTCAGAATGAGTATGATCAAATTATATGTACACATTTTAATTTTTTTATCTAACTGAAAGTACAGAACCCGCTCTAGATTTGCCTCTGAATGTACCTGCCATCACGACCACCAATGGCATTGCGTCCAAAGCCGATAGAACAGTCAGCTAAGCGTTTGCGGTTACGTACCCAATGGCGATCACAACGCCAACAATCATCTATGGGATTTCCTGTTGTACATGAGAAGTAGCCTAATTTCCTCCTCTCTGTGCTATTCCTAATGCTCCTGTATAACAATGCAGAAAGATAAATTATTAAAGTCTGACCAACTCATCTGAACAATTTTACTGCACTATTGTACCTAATATTATAAAGATAGCAAATAATCTTTATTATGCTATCTTTATCATACTTTTCAATTTTATCACTATTGATGTTTCTTTTACTACTTGGTTAGCTTTACTATTCTTTGCTGTCATCATAGCCTTTGTACTCTGGTATTGTTCAAACATGTTTTGAAAAAATGTTTTTCTTGAGACGAGGGTGTACCGAAAACAGTTTCTCTACCCTACAAAGATCATCATTCTAGACCCCATTTGTGGGATCACAATGTGTATATTATTGTTTTTTGTTGTTGTCAGCAAATAATCCACGCGCCCAAGAAATTTGATAGTGAATCAGTATATACCAGACAGTGAACAATTAATTTAGTAAGAAATTTTGATTCTTTAAATTGTATTCCAAATTATGTAATAGAAACAAACAAAACCAAGAAGATTCACGAGTGACTACTTTGATCGTATAAGACTATTCAAGGGAGAAAGCTGACCCACTCAAACATGCCTTTAGTGTCAAGTTAATTAATGTAATGTGATAAACAGTATAGATAGAGGAATACGGTCAATACGGAACCAGTACTTTTCCATCATTCTAAGTATAAACGTAACTAAATAAGAGAAGTCCCAAATAAATGCAAAAGGTGTGCAGATAAATGCATTATGACTTTATGATGTGTCGGTAGGAGAAACTATTTATTGATAGCCAAAAGTCATTTAATATATGGTGATGGGCTTGTCAGTACAGCCAGCTGAGGCATCCCTAAATTTGCCGGAATTGAGCCCCATGTCTGATCTCTTCTTAGTTCTTATGCCATTTGCCAGGCTGGGGCAGGGGACAAGGACAGAGTGAAGAAAAAATTAATGAGGCTTACGATTAGTGGGGCATAAGAAGAAAGATTTTTCTGACTCTTCTCATGCATAGTGTGTATTTTATAAACTTCTATCACAACAATTATGTCTCAATCCAAATAAACTAGGATCAAATTTTTGGGATCCATCATGAGGTTCCGAATAATATTAATTCGGGCCAAATAAGACTCATTAAAGGAAGAATCACTCGCTATTAGGATTTTTTCATTCTCGTAGCTCAGACTCAAAATATATGATCTATCCATCCTCTACAAGCTTTGGTGGTCGGGATCAATTAAGCCCGCCTTGATCCAATGTTATAAAGTTAATTTGTTTTAGCACTAGAAGTATATACTAGCATATAAATCACTAACATAAAACTTTTGGCGCACATGATATCCATAAAGTGGTACTGTAATATTAGGGTAGACTAGGATTTTAGTAGGCATTAACACCATTTTACTTTATTTAACATAAGGAAAATATATTTTCAAAAACTAATGTACACTTCATGGCTGCAACTCCCTGATATTTTTCTTGTAATATGGATGCTAACGAGAAATTTTATTTTGTGTCTCATACAATTGACACTAGTTATATGAGACTCTTTTTTGTCTCATATATTTGTTGACTTTAATCTTACACTTCTGGGTCCACAAAAATGTAAGACAATAAGGTTGCCTCATACAACTAGTGTTATGAGACACAAAATAAAAATTTCTGACGTTAACACAGCAACGCTTTCAGCTCAAAATGTATGTAGCTGAAAATTTTAATCAGATGCGGCTTAACCCCCAAGTCACTAAAGTATTCGCTTTGGGCCTCATAAAATTAGAGGCCCCAAATGCTACGCTTTTTATACGTAATTTAATTAATTGTATTTATTAAATAGTGATAAAAAAAAAATCAACCATCTTTTGCTACCTTGTCACCAATCGTTAATAACATATTTTTATATTTTATGTTGTCTTTTATTGCAGTTGGTTGAGAAAATTCAAACGAAAGTGAAACACAATTAAATCTTTAGTTACTTTCTAGTTCTTCTTACTCCAACTTGAATAAATTTTATTTACAATTCTAACTTTGTAAGATATTTTCTTTCAAGATCTTTGTAGACACTCTTCAAGCTAATCAGTTCATAAAATATCTATCATCTTTGTAAATACAAATTTCTACTTGATTGTTACTTTGGGAGACAATGCTATATAGCAAGTTATATTTACGGTCATATAAAAAGAAAAAAAGAAAATTAAACTTAATAAAATCTTATCAAAGGTTAGTAATATTTCAAAAAATATTAAAGGGGTTGATACCATCAAGATGAAATTGCATCTCAAAACATTTTTTAAAAAAATCCCTATTTTCAAATTAATGCTATGTTATCACGAAACACTCTTCCCTTAAGCTAATCTTTCTCGCTTAGCCAATGGAGGCATTAGTTGAGTCTCTAGCAAGAGGAAGCATTAGCACAAAACATTCCACTTACAAAATTATAAGCCCACATTTAAAAATTATGTGCGCGTACACGCAGAGGCGGAACTAGAGTGCCGCCAGCGGGTTCGGCCGAACTCAGTAGCTTTGGTTCGAACACTATATTTATCTTAGAAATTTAATTGAATATGTATAAATTATTAAGTTAGAACTCAATAACTTAAAATGATTAGAATTCCGAACTCATTAGCTTGAAATCCTGGCTTCGCCTCTGCATACACGCTCGATAGGAGAAATATTGGATTCAGATAAACCTATTAAATTTATTCTCTAGCCACCTCTACTTTAGCCTGTAACTCGAAATAATGTAGCCAATGGCGCCAGGGACATACAAAAATAAGAGGCACTACATTTTATAAAACCATAATTAGGAGAGTAACATGATAAAGGATTAGCAAACCCAAAATAGAACAAACAATATAATGTGCACCGGCAGGTAAAGCAACTTTCAGTTTCTGCGAGAAACATGGATCACATGAAATGAAAGTGACACGAGATAATGCATTGATGCGCGAATCTTCCAACGGAGGCATGTGGAAGCCAAATGGATTAGGGAAGAGATTCCAACTAATGCTAACATGGCCTTTCTAATCATGATGATTAACAACCCAAAAAGGTATTTCGAGTTTTGGACCAATACATTGCTGACAAAATTATCATACGAGATTGGATGTCTATTGTGGATTTTACTTGACACATAATCCGAAAGGTTAAATTAAATACTTTCTCCGGTCCATAACAGGCGACCAATTTGTTTTTCTTATTTTGGTCCATAAGTGTCCATTTATATAATAAAAAAAATCAATTTATTTTTACAAGATTACCCTTATGTACATATCCCTAAAAAGTTTTCGTATTCCTCACATTAAATATTTAATTAAGAGTAGTTTAGTCATACTATACATTTTATATAGAATTTAATATTTTCTTAATGAACGTGCCAAAAATAAATTGATCACTTATTATGGATCGGAGGGAGTAGTGATTAATTTTTTTGAATTGATAACGATAAGGTCTCAAGTTTAAATTCGAGCTGATGCCAAAAATAGTAAATGATTTTTTTTTATCTATCTAAGCCTTGATGAACAAAGTTGCATGGTGCCCGAATATCATGGTTAAGAAAATTCACAAAATTGGTATGTTTAATTTAATAAATGATAATTAATTAATCAATGACACGCTTATAAAAGCTGCCATAGAGAGAGCCTGTCTCACTGCATGTGCTATATTCCTCGAGGCAGTCTCATGATAATCAGTAACTTCTTTTGACTGTCATCAACAAGGAAAAGAGAGAGGAGATGAATTTGGAAAGGGAATCGCAGCAGAATGGAAGCACTGAGAATTGTATGGAAATGGTTTGTTAGGTGAGAAATGCTGCACATTAAATTAAAGAGAATTGTGACATTGCTTTTAATTTTGTGGGTGATATTGTACCACAGATCATGTGAGGGTTCTTCACTTCTTCTCCCAGCAGGCCAGCACTCACTTTCTCACAATAAAAAACAATACTAATATCTTCTTCTTTCTGTAAACTATTTTACATTAAAATTTTCATTTACCATTAATGAATAAGTTGTTGTGAGCAGAAGGTTATGGTAAATAGTTTCTCTACTCTATCGGGATATGGATAAGATACATGTACACAATATCTTTCACATACCCTTATCACCCGAAGAATTCTATTGACCTATTGTTGTTGAATAACTTGTTGTGACCTATTTCGTATAAAACTTACTTATAAGGAGATAGAAATAAAAATACCTGTGAAATCCCATCACTACTCATTTAAAAGAGTAATTTTGTTACTATATGTATATTTGGCTTACATGTCAAATAACTTATTTAATTTTTTAAATTATGTTTCTGTCAAACACTTTCGTATAATCAGATGGTGTGACATCTTGCAATAAGTGCGGGTACACTTGTCTATCTATTCAAACTATCTATATTTAAAAAAGAAACTTTTTAAAAATATTTTAAATTCATACTTGTTATATGTCAAAAAAGAGTACTGAGTATAGAAATACTCTACGGACTGAGTATTCATTTAAGTGAACACATGAATGCTGAAAGGACTGGGAAATAAAACATTAAACATAATGAGGAATTTAATTTTAATATTAATTAAATAATACTACTAGCGTATTGTGATAGGGAAAGATAGAACTCACGTAGACACCATTGAAGCGATAGCTTCTGGATCATCTTCAGCATGTTCATGCTTGAGTTCATCATTTTCACTTAACCTGTAAAACTTAAATAATTCAAAATTAAAAACTGAAAAAAGAAAATTCTACCAAAATTAATTCCAGATCCATTCTAACGATCAGGATTAGGAAGAAAAACAAACTACGTCGAAATCTTCTCTGATGCAATTGCTAATTTACTGTACATTACAGCGATATACGAAAAAAGTGAAAACGAAGCTAACCTATTCGCCATAGTCGAGTTACTTGAGCTCTGAAATTGCTCTGCTTCTTCAATACTAAAATTGAAAAAGTGAAAATCAAATGAGTAATCGAAAAACAGAAACAGAGTTGATTAGTGTAAGCACGGAAATTCGGAATAAAAGAGGAATTTTATTAATTAAGAGAACTAATTTGATTTTCACATTGTCTAAAATGAGCATAATCACCTTTTACTGGCTGTGGCATTGATGAAAAGCATCATCATAATTAGCAATGGACAAAGAAAATACAGAGCATTTGCCATTGAGAAGAGTTTCCGAGTATTCACTCTGTTTTGGCAAAGGAAAATGTGATGTTATTTGGTTGATTCTGTTTAGAAATGAATGCATGAGCAAATGAGGGCAAAATGAGTGAAAGAAAAAGCTTCAATGGACGAGACATTATATAGGCCTCAAGAGAAAGACAGAGGTAACCATCCAATAGTTGTCCAGTTTTTTATATTGTTCGTTACACAATAATGTCTTGTGTGTTTGACTCAAAAGTTATTGATCACTTTACAAATTCAAAACAATAAATATAAGTTGAGGGTCAATCATAGTAAGCCGTAACACATCATGAATCTAATAAAGGAAAAGATAACGAGAAATATTCGTACTAGCAACAGAAAACATACGCGATCTTTATTCATGATAATAGTATGGTCTGTCTCACCATGAGAGGTTCAGAACTTACAATCATGTTTATTTGGATCTACCCTCTTTCCGCTTTCGTTGGTGGGTTCTCACTCTGTTTGCTCTGTATTTCTAGACCCCCATGGAGAGAGAGTGGAACCCCCTTTCTGCTTCACTTTCTGGTATTTATAGGTGTGAATTGTATAAGTTGACTCTTGATGGTTGGGCCCATATTAGTGATTTATTGTTTAGATATAACAGATAGGTCATAACCTTAATAACCTTTTTAGGCGGATATGAAAGATGTCTTTAATTAAGAGTGATCATAGTACTTATTATTCTTGCATTAGCCGAGAGGAAAGGTCAACCTTCTCGTGTATTAATTTAAATGCCTCGTACGCGAGGTGACGAGTGTGTACTTACGCAGATTGTTGGAAAACCACCTTACTTGAACTGTTCAAATCGTGATATTCTTGTTATTTAATTGATTCAATTGTAATATTTACCTGATGTTAGTTAGAGAAGCATGATTAGATAGGATTATCTGTCTAAGTGCCTACTTGTCTTAATTGAACTTCCTGGAACTTGTTGAGACTGGATTTTGTGTAAATTGTAGCTATGTATTTCATATTTCTCTATGTTTTTCCTCTTATTGATTGTGTTTGTGTTTGTGGATTGCGGGTTCAATTCCCGGAGATCCGAGGGCTGCGGGTTCGATTCCCGGAGACCCAGAGATACTGATATACGGACTGCGGGTTCAATTCCCGGAGATCCTGAGATATTGAGATACAAACTGCGGGTTCAATTCCCGGAGATCCTGAGATGTTGAGGTACAGACTGCGGGTTCAATTCCCGGAGATCCGAGGGCTGCGGGTTCGATTCTTGGAGACCCAAAGATACTGATATGCGGACTGCAGGTTCAATTTCCGGAGATCCTCTGAGACTAATATATGGACTGCGGGTTCGATTCTCGGAGATCTTGAGTTGCTGAGTGTAGAGAGGGATTGCGGGTTCAATTCCCGGAGATCATGGTCTTGTTGATTTGTACATCGCTGTGTTAATTTCTCCTTGTTAGCTTAATTGTAAACGGTTGCAATATTTACTTTATTGCTGTTATTTCGGTCTTATTCTTATTTCAACTGCTCGATATTATTATTATCATTATGTTATTATTTCTCGATAGGGCCCTGACCTTCCTCTTCACTACTCCATCGAGGTTAGGCTTGGCACTTACTGAGTACCACCGTAGTGTACTCATACTATTCTTCTGCACACTTTTCTTGTGCAGATCCAGGTACATCATATCAGGCGCACTACAGGTGATTTAGGAGCACCTTCAGGAGACTTGAGGTATGATCTGCTACGTCCGCAGATCCGGAGAGTCTTCTTCTATTCTCATTAGTGATATCATATATTTCCTTATTTCCATTGTATAGACACTCTTGATGTATAGAGCCACAATTGTACTTTTTCTTAGTCAGTGTTGCCCATGAGTTTCCGGGTCTTGGTAGTGTGTTTTCTTCTGGTAATTGGCGAAGTGTATGTGCCGAGCGGCACTTATTACATCTCTTTTACATCATTCCGCTGATATTTTACCATTTGTTCAAGAGAGTGTATATTCCGAATTGTGTTAGGCTTACCTAGTCATGAAAACTGGGTGCCATCATGACATGTTCACGATTCGTGAACTAGGGTAGTGACACGAAGGCATATGGCCTCAGTCCCAGTTCAACTGTTATTGAACATCGTTGATTATTTTGAGTCAAGGGCGCGTAGCCCGTTGAATTTCGATCGTAGTTGAATTAATTGGCAAAGGCACATGGCCTGAGTCTCAGTTCATATGTTGTAGAACAATGCTGATTATTTAAAGTCGAGGGCGCGTAGCCCGAGTCCTATTCCAACCGTAGTTGAATTAATTGTGCGAAGGAAAATGGCCTGAGTCTCAGTTCAACTGTCGTTGAATATTATTGATCATTTTGAGTTGAGGGTGTGTAGCCCGAGTCCTATTTCAACCATAGTTGAATTAATTGGCGAAGGCACATGGCCTGAGTCCCAATTCAACTGTCGTTGAACATTGTTGATTATTTTGAGTCGAGGGTGCATAGTCCGAGTCCTATTTCAATCGTAGTTGAATTAATTGGCGAAGGCACATGTCCTAAGTCGCAGTTCAACTGTCGTTGAACATTGTTGATTATTTTGAGTCGAGGGCCCGTAGCCCGAGTCCTATTTCAACCGTAGTTGAATTAATTGGCGAAGGCACATGGCTTGAGTCCTAGTTCAACTGTCGTTGAACATTGTTGATTATTTTGAGTCGAGGGCACGTAGCCCAAGTCCTAATTCAATCGTGGTTGAATTAATTGGCGAAGGCACATGGCCAGAGTCCCAGTCCAACTGTTGTTGAACATTGTTGATTATTTTGAGTCGAGGGCGCGTAGCCCGAGTCCTATTTCAACTATAGTTAAATTAATTGGCGGAGGCACATGGCCAGAGTCCCAGTTCAAGTGTCGTTGAACATTGTTGATTATTTTGAGTCGAGGGCGCGTAGCGCAAGTCCTATTTCAACCGTAGTTGAATTAATTGGCAAAGGCGCATGGCCTGAGTCCTAGTTCAACTGTCGTTGAACATTGTTGATTATTTTGAGTCAGGGGCGCGTAGCCCGAGTCATATTTCAACCGTAGTTGAATTAATTGGCGAAGGCACATGGCCTGAGTCCCAATCTAACTGTCGTTGAACTTTGTTGATTATTTTATGTCGGGGACGCGTAGGCAGAGTCCTATTTCAACCGTAGTTGTATTAATTGGGCGAAGGTGCGTGGCCTGAGTCCCAGTTCAACTGTCGTTGAACATTGTTGATGATTTTGAGTCGGGGGAGCGTAGCCCGAGTCCTATATCAACCGTATTTGATTTAATTGGCGAAGGCACATGGCCTGAGTCCCAGTTCAATTGTCGTTGAATATTTTTGATTATTTTGGGTCGAGGGCGCGTAGCCCATGTCGTATTTCAACCGTAGTTTAATTAATTGGCGAAGGCACATGGCCTGAGTCCCAGTCCAATTGTTGTTGAACTTTGTTTATTATTTTGAGTCGAAGGCGCGTAGACCGAGTCTTATTTCAATCATAGTTGAATTAATTGGGCGAAGGCGCATGGCCGGAGTCCCCGTTCAACTGTTGTTGAACATTGTTGACTATTTTGAGTCGAGGGCACATAGCCCGAGTTTTATTTCAATCGTAGTTGAATTAATTGGCGAAGGCACATAGCTTGAGTCCTAGTTCAACTATCGTTGAACATTGTTGATTATTCTGAGTTGAGGGCACGTAGCCCGAGTCCTATTTCAACTGTAGTTGATTTAATTGGTAAAGGCACATGGCTTGAGTCCCAGTCCAACTGTCGTTGAACTTTGTTAATTATTTTGAGTCGAGGGAGTGTAGCCCGAGTCCTATTTCAACCGTAGTTGAATTAATTGGGCGAAGGCACATGGCCTGAGTCCCAGTTCAATTGTTGTTGAACATTGTTGATTATTTTGAGTCGAGGGCGCGTAGCCCGAGTCTATTTCAATCGTAGATGAATTAATTGGTGAAGGCACATGGCCTGAGTCCCATGTTCAACTAACATTGTTGATTATCTTAAGTTGCGGGCGCGTAGCTCGAGTCCTATTTCAACCGTAGTTGAATTAATTGGCAAAGGCACATGGCCAGAGTCCTTGTCCAACTTTCGTTGAACTTTGTTGATTATACTGAGTCGAGGGCGCGTAGCCCGAGTCCTATTTCAACCGTAGTTGAATTAATTGGGCGAAGGCGCATGGCCTGAGTCCCAGTTCAACTGTCGTTGAACATATTCTGAGTCGAGGGCACGTAGCCCGAGTCCTATTTCAACCTTAGTTGAATTAATTGGCGAAGGAACACGGCCTGAGTTCCAGTTCAATTGTCGTTGAACATTATTAATTATTTTGAGTCGAGGGTGCGTACCCCGAGTCCTATTTCAACCGTAGTTGAATTAATTGGCGAAGGCACATGGCCTGAGTCACAGTTCAACTGTCGTTGAACATTGTTGATTATTTGAGTCGAGGGCGCGTAGCCCGAGTCCTATTTCAACCGTAGTTGAATTAATTGGCAAAGGCACATGGCCTGTGTCCTAGTTCAACTGTCGTTGAACATTGTTGATTATTTTTAGCGATGGCGCGTAGTCCGAGTCCTATTTCAACCGTAGTTGAATTAATTGGCGAAGTCACATGGCCTGAGTTCCAGTTCAAGTGTCGTTGAACATTGTTGATTATTTTGAGTAGAGGGCGCGTAGCCCAAGTTCTATTTCAACTGTAGTTGAATTAATTGGCGAAGGCACATGTCCTGAGTCCCAGTTTAACTGTCGTTGAACATTGTTGAGTACTTTAAGTCGAGGTCGCGTAGCCCGAGTCAAATTTCAATTGTGGTTGAATTGGTTTGGCAAAGGCACGTGGCCCGAGTCCCGGCGTGTGGACGAGGTGAATCAGGCTTGATCATATTGGGTTCTTTTCCCTTTTCTCGATGTTTTCCCTCTGCTTTTGATTTCAGGAAGAGCTACGTGATCATGATAGAAAATTCTCACAGACGGAGCCAAATTATTTGACTAAAAAGTTATTGATCACTTTATGAATTCAAAACAATATATATAAGTAGAGGGCTAATCATAGCAAGCCGTAACACACCATGAATCTAATAAAGGAAAAGATAACGAGAAATGTTCGTACTAGCAACAGAAAACATATGCGATCTTTATTTATGATAATAGTGTGGTCTGCCTCCCCATGAGGAGATTCAGAACCTTACAATCATGTATATTTGGATCTACCCGGTTTCTGCTTTCGTTGGTGGATTCTCACTCCGTGTTTTGCTCTGTATATATGGAGCCCCCATGAGGAGAGAGTGGAACCCCCTTTGTGCTTCCTCTTCTAGTATTTATAGGTGTGAATTATATAAGTTGACCCTTGATGGCTGGGCCCACATTAGGGAGTAATTGTTTAGATATAACAGATAGGTCGTAACCTTAATAACCTTTTTAGGCGGATATGAAAGATGTCTTTAATTAATAGTGATCATAGCACTTATTATTCTTGCATTAGCCGAAAGGAAATGTTAACCTCGTTGATTGTCGTAGAGCTGGGTTCTGGCCCATATTAATTGTTCACAATAATCTCTGGTTTATCATTATTGGAGTACTTAAATTAATAAACTTAAGCTTATCAACTAGTTTATATATATTTTTCATATTTAAACCCAATTGGTGAATTTAAATTTATTATGTTGACGACAACAACAACATATTGTACGCAAACTTTAGCTCTAACTTACAAAGGTAGAAAGACTGTCTTCGATAAACCCCCTGTTCAAGATATAAAAAAAACTATTGTACTTAAAAAGAAACAAAAACAACAAGTAGTAACCGTAGAAAGCAAAATATATGTCAACGATATAAAAACTATGCACATTTTGTATAATTAAGTAGAAAATTTGTATTCGTCAATAAAGCTTAATCCATGTTTGCCACTAATAGTGGTAAGTTAATAAAATATTGTAGTTAATTAACAGTCATTCCAATCATATACGTCATGTGACCATAAAGTCGTGGGTTCGAATCATAAAATAATTTTTTTGTAAAATATAGGATAAGATCGAGAATAATGAACTCTTTTGTTAAGCCCTTTCTCAATCGCAGAACGTTAATAAAAGTTTAGTGCACCGGATTGCTCTCCCAGTTCCCGCAAACTGACTTTAAGTCCCTCCTTTTCAACTTTGTACACTATATCCAGTTTGACTGTAGTCTTCTCTCTCGTGTCAATGCGTCGGTCACTCACGTGCCGGTCACTGCAAATGTTACATTGTTCCATTTCTCTTCCTCGCGAGCTGTCTGACAAATTAAATTTGACCATATTTACTTAAATTCATTCACCGCATCAGCTGTGGGACCCCACCACGTATCTCCACCTCAGCCAAGGTCGATGTAGCCTTTCGCTATTAGATTTATCTAAATTTAATACTTTTATCGTGGCATATATTTTATATGTAAAATTTTACTAAACTTATAACAAATAATAAATATAAATTTATAATTTCAAAAATATAATAGGTTCCATTCTTAAAATCTTAAATGTTACATCCATTGAACCTTCCTTTACAATATTTTTTTCTTTTTAAGATATTCGGTGTTCGCTTTAGCACTTGATTAGTTAAATTTAAGTGGGAAAGTTTCATTTAGGGGTGAAGATATCTTTGTCGAAGTCAACTTCATTCTTGAGGTTCAAACTCAAAATCATTAATTAATATTCCATCCGTTTTAATTTATGTGAACCCATTTGACTGGACACGGAGTTTAATAAAAGAGAGAAGACTTTTTATCTTGTGGTATAAAATGAGGCACCTTTATTTTGTGTGATTATAAATCATTGTATAAAGGTAAATTTTTTCCAAATAAGGAAAGGGGTCATTCTTTTTGGCACGGATTAAAAAGGAAATAGGTTCACATAAATTGAAACGGAGGGAATTGAGAAGTACTTGCTATTCTATTACGACATTTTGTGGAATTTATTGGAGCTCCTCGGTCAATTATACTACGGATGATTGTGTATTTTTCTTAACCGATTAAATATTACTACAAAAATAACAACATACTTAATGTAATTTTACAAGTGGAGTTTGGGAAAAGTAACATATATATATATATATATATATATATATATATATATATATATATATATATATATATATATATATATATATATATATATATATATATATATATATATATATATATATATATATATATATATATATATATATTGTGAGCGATACTATATTAAAATACAAAATCAGAAAACTATTAGAAAAATAAAACAAACTAGAAAAATAGAAGAGTTAAGAAATATTTCAAGTCCACAATTTGCTAGTGTGTCCTTAAGGAATTTAACTCCCTCACACGTTGCCAAGGTAATGGATTAAATCCTCCTAGGATAAAACAGAATAAAACTTCCTGCAACAGTGGCAACACAAACTGCAGGATGCCAACGAACTTAAAGAACGGAGCAAAATCACATTTACGAATTTGAGAGAGAGAGATTGCAAATTAGAATGCAGTATATTTAGTAAGAAGAAAGTTCTGTAGTGTTTTTGGTGTATTTTAAACGAAGTCACGCCTTAGAATTTATAGGCAATTATTGGAGATGTGTGATGTCTGTTCTGGAAAAGGTGCATGTTTAGAAATTTCGTCGCCCACCGCGGTCATTCTAGGACAGCGGCCAAAGTGGCTCTCTGAACTTGTAGAAGGGGCCTGCCGCGGTCCTACCACGGTTATGCCAGGACCGCAGCAAAGTGGCTCTCTGAACCTTCAGTAGTTGTAACGACCCGACCGGTCGTTTTTGAAATTTACGCCCTGATCACTAATTTAACTGCTTCCGCTAAGTTCATTTTTGCTATTGTGGTTTGCCGGGATGTTCGGTTCTAGAATTTGGAGTGTTTTGGGACACTTAGTACCTAAATGAGAGCTTTATAGTTGAAAAATGGCCCGTATTTAGAACAGTATTAATACAACCTCGGAACGGGAATCCGATGGTTCCGTTAGCCCCGTTAGGTGATTTCAGGGTTAGGAGCGTGTCCGGAATGTATTTTGGAGGTCCGTAGCTCATTTAAGCTTGAAATGCCGAAGTTTGGAATTTTTAGAAATTCGGTCGATAGGTGAGATATTGATCCGGGAGTCGGAATATAATTCCGACGGTTGTAGTAGCTTCGCTGGGTGATTTTGGATATGTTTGCAAATTTTCAGATCATTCGGACGTCGTTTGGTCGGGTTTTTGATAGCATATAGGTTTCAGAAGTTTTGGTTGAAACTTAGGCTTGAATCCCCCATAATTTGATGATTTTTGTGTTTAGTGATATGTTTTTATGATTGGAACAAGTTCGTATCGTGATTTGGAGTAGATTGGTGGTTTTGGTTGAGGTTCCGGGGGCCTCGGGGGTGTTTCCGGGGGTCAAACAGACCATTTCGAGTTGATGAACAGGTCAGTTTTTTCTATCATAAGTGTTGCAGACGGTTGCTCTATGCGATCACCATGGGTTGATGTGATCGCATAGAAGGTTTGGGAGGACGCTAAAATTTGTTCTATGCGATCGCGGAAAGGGGTATGCGATCGCATAGTTGTAGGAGTTTGTTCTCTGCGATCGCAGAAGGGCTATGCGATTGCATAGTGTTTTCGGTAGGGGTCCCAGGTCCCAATCTTTTGTTCTATGCGATCGGGGATAAGGCTATGCGATCGCATAAGGTTGTTTGATAAGTCAATACGATCGCAAAGAGATGTGTGCGATCGCATATGGTAAATTGGAAGGCTGGAAAGTTTGTTCTATGCGATCGACATAGGTGTGATGCGATCGCATAGAGTAATTCACTGGGCAGACAGAATCAGTATATAAAATTGTATCCGCGAGTGTTTCACCATTTTTACAAAAACTCAAGCTAGGGAGCTCGGTTTTGAGTGATTTTTCGCCTGCTTTTCGGAGACAATTATTGGGTAACGATTTCTTACTCCCTTGTGATCATTATTCACTAATCTAGACTCAAATTCTTCCTTTAATTTCGGATTTGGGGTGTAAATTGGGGTAAGTTTCATAAAACAAACTTTGATGATTTGGAGGGGCAAAGAAACTCCGATTTCGATAAAATTTATATGGTTAGACTCGTGAGAGCTTGAGGGTTCTGAAAACGTAAAAATATTTTGATGCTGAGCCGATGGTTGGAGGGGTATTTTGGTCATTTCACCCATTTTTGTATCGTAACATTAATTTTATCAGTGTAATTAGTTACTTGCGATGTTATTTACACTATGTAATTGGTTTGAATAGATTTGGGCCACTCGGAGTCGGATACTCGTGGCAAGGGAATCGTTTCTAGCGGTTTTGTACCGGGATTGAGGTAAGTGACTTGTCTAACCTTGCGTGGTGGATTTTCTCCCCTAGGATATATATGTGTTGATTTAAATGCCTTGTACGCGATGTGGCGGGCATGTACTTGCGCATATTGTTGTAAACCACCTTACTTGAACTGCTCAATCTGTGTTATTTTGTTATTTAATTGGTTTAATTGCAAGATTTATCCTGTGTTAGCTAGGGAAGCATGATTAGATATGATTATTTATCTAAATTTCTACTTGTCCTAATTGAACTCCCTGGAACCTGTTGAGACTAGATTTAGTTGTTAATTGTAGCAGTGTGCTTTATATTTCTCCGTGTTTTCTCTTATTTGATTGTGTTTGTATTCTGTGGACTACGGGTTCAATTCTCGGAGATCCGGTGTTACTGAGGTAAAGGACTGCGGGTTCAATTCCCAAAGATCCTGAGGTACTAATATAAAGGATTGCGGGTTCAATTCCCGGAGATCATGTGATACTGATATAAAGGACTGCGGGTTCAATTCCCGGAGATTCTGTGATACTTATATAAAGGATTGTGGGTTCAATTCCCAGAGATCCTGTGATACTGGTATAAAGGACTGCGGGTTCAATTCCTGGAGATCCTATGATACAAACATATGGACTGCGGGTTCGATTCCCAGAGTCTTGAGTTACTGAGTATAAAAAGGGACTGCGAGTTCAATTCCCGGAGATCCTGGATTTGTTGATTTGTACTTGTTGTGTTGATTTCTCTTTCTTAGCTTGATTGTTGAGGGCTTGTATTATTTATCTCGTTTGCTGTTATTTCAGACTTATTCCTATTTTGTACTATTCGGTGTTATTATCATTATTTTTATTATTCTCGATAGGGCCCTAACCTTCCTCGTCACTACTCCATCGAGGTTAGGCTTGACACTTACTGAGTACCGCCGTGGTGTACTCATTCTACTCTTCTGCACATTTTTGTTGTGCAGATCCAGGTCCATCCGATCAGACACACTACAAGTGACTTAGGAGCATTTTCAGGAGACTAGAGGTATGAATCGGCTATGTCGCAGATCCGGAGGGTCTTCTTCTATTCTTCTTAGTGATGTCAGTTATTCCTTTATTTTCGTTGTGTAGACACTCTTGATGTATAGAGCCACAATTGTACTCTCTTATTCTGTGTTGCCCGTGAGTTTCTGGGTCTTAGTGGTTCTATTTCTTTCTGATATTTGGTGAATTGTATGTGCCGAGCGGCACTTATTAAATTTCTTTTATATTATTCCGCTGTTATCTTAACTTTTGTTCATAAGAGTTGTACATTCTGCATTGTGTTAGGCTTACCTAGTCGCGAAGACTGGGTGCCGTCATGACAAGTTCACGATTGGTGAACTAGGGTCGTGACATCAGTGCTATGACATTTAATTAATTATTAAATAACTAATTAAATAAATTTTATCCAAAAAATAATCTAATAGATCATTTGACAAATCTAAATCTAAATCCAAATCCAAAGCCGAGCCGAGCCGAGCGAGCGACGACGACGGCGCGAAGGTTCATTCTCTTCAACTCCTTTTAAGAGCTTTAAGAAGTGATTCTATATATAAGCACACCAATGTAGTTGTCCCTAACCAATGAGGGACAAAGTACAAGACAAAAGCTCATTTAGTCAAATTTTCATTTTTCCCTCCATTTCCAATTTACACTTTTATTCTTTAAACCCGAAATGGCTTAAAAGTCCAACAATCCCACACATGAATGGGAATGGCTGTATCAAGAAAGAATAGATGAAAGCTGTGTGAGTCTGGATAAGTAGGTTTCCCTTTGAACTTTTCGTAGTGATCATATGTAGGATATACTCGGTAAATCGGTAGATTTGATATCTTTGAATCGTCGAAATTTAGTGTATATCTAGACAACCATATGTCACACAACCAACCCTTAACCATCTTTTAGTTCTCATTGTTGTGTTCATTTCAGTCATGAACACCGCCTGGTTTCATAAGTGTGTAGAGAATTGGCCTTACATAATTCTTATTGAAGCGGCTTCCACTTTACACTTACATAGGTGATTCCTAAACGTGTAATCCTCTAGATTGACACTGTTTGATACATACCACATCAAACTTAGGTAATCATTAAAGAACGTGTAAAGTTCTATCCTTGTTACTGAACATTGTCTTCATCACGAGAATGGACCAAAGATTTTATGTTGACAATGTTGAACCGGTCAATCACAACTTTGTTCGAGCTCCTTGAACCTATATCTCGGAACATCCAAAATTCAAGGTAGAGTTACCGCCATGTTGACTTGTCCTCAGCCATAGTCCCATTCCCTTAGATGATTTCTCAATTCCCCCTCTAGTTAAGCCTTTTGTAAGCGGATCCGCTACATTATTCTTTGATCTTACATAATCAATCATCATAATTCCACTCGAAAGTAGTTGTATAACGGTGTTATATCTTCATCGTATATGACGAGATTTCTGTTATACATAACACTCTCTTCTCGTTCTATTGCAACCCCATTGTCGCGATGTGTGCAAATAGGAGCCAAAGGTTTTGACCATAACGGAATGTCTTCTAAGAAATTTCGAAGCCATTCAACTTCTTTACCGGCTTTATCCAAAGCTATAAACTCTAACTCCATTGTAGAGCGAGCAATGCGCGTTTGTTTGGAAGACTTCCAATATACTGCTCCTCCACTAATAGTAAAAATATATCCACTAGTGGACTTTGTTTCTGTTGAGCCGGTTATCCAATTTGCATCACTATATCCTTCGATAAACGCAGGATATTTATTATAGTGCAAAGCGTAGTCTTGGGTATATTCCAAATATCCCAAAACTCGTTTCATTGCCACCTAGTGATGTATGTTGGGATTATTTGTGAATCGACTAAGTTTACTTATTGCACAAGGTCTTTTACAGTTCATGATGTACATTAATCTTCCTAACACACGGGCATACCCCAAATGAGACGTACTTTCACCTTTATTCTTTATAAGATGATGATTTAGGTCAACTGGAGTTATTGCACTTCTAAATTCCAAGTGTTTGACTTTTTCAAGTACCATTTTCACGTAATGTGATTGAGACAAAGCTAGACCTTGAGGAGTCCTCTGGATTTTAATTACTAGAATTACATCGGCAACTCCTAAGTCTTTCATTTCAAACTTACTTGCAAGCATATGCTTAGTAGTTTGAATATCAGCAATGTCTTTACTCATTATTAACATATCATCAACATATAAGCAAACAATGATTATATGATTAGGAACGTTCTTAATGTAAACACATTTATCACATTCATTAATCTTAAAGCCATTTGACAATATTGTTTGGTCAAGTTTCACATGTCATTGCTTGGATGCTTGTTTTAGTCCATAAAGGGACTTAACAAGTCAACACACCTTGTTTTCTTTTCCCGGAACCACAAACCTTTTAGATTGGTCCATGTAAATTTCTTCCTCTAAATCACTATTTAAGAATGTTGTTTTTATATCCATTTGATGGATTTGAAAATCATACAAGGCGGCTAATGCTATTAGCATCCGAATGGGGGTAATTCTTGTTATCGGCGAGTATGTCTCAAAATAGTCAAGACCTTCTTGCTGTCTAAATCCTTTGACAACAAGTCTTGCCTTGTATTTGTCAATAGTACCACCGTATTTTATTTTCTTCTTGAAAATCCATTTAGAACCTAATGTTTTTGTTACCTGGAGGAAGGTCAACCAATTCTCATGTATGGTTTCTCAATATGGATTCTATTTCACTATTGACCGCTTCTTTCCAATATTGTGCTTCTGAGGAAGACATTGCTTCCTTGATGGTACGAGGTTCATTTTATAACAGCAAAGTCAGAAAATCTAGACCGAATGAAGTATATGTCCGTTGACGTTTACTTCTTCTCTGATTTTCCTCATTAGGAATACCATCTGTTATTTTCTCCCGAGGTCATTTTGACTTTTGGTAGGTCACTTTATTTTCCTTTTTATACAGATAAATTGTTTCAAAGAATTCAACATTATCTGATTCTATTATTATATTAACGTGAATCTCCAGATTTTCTGATTTATGAACCAGAAAACGATATGTCTTGCTATTGGTTACATATCCAATAAATATACAATCAACCATTTTTGGACCTATCTTAACCCTTTTAGGTTTAGGAACTTGTACCTTAGCTAGACAACCCCACACTTTGAAGTATTTCAAGCTGGGCTTCCTTCATTTCCACTTTTCATAAGGAATGGGCTGTGTTTTACTATGAGGTACACGGTTAATTATTCGGTTAGCTGTAAGTATAGCTCCCCCCAGAAGTTCTGTGGTAAGCCAGAACTTATCAGCAATGCATTCATCATCTTCTTCAAGGTTCGATTCTTTCTCCCCGCAATTCCAGTAGATTGTGGAGAGTAAGGGGCAATTGTTTGGTGAATAATGCTATTTTCCAAATATATTTCTTCAAACGGAGATTCATATTCGCCACCCCTATCATTTCTTATCATTTTGATATTTTTTTTAGTTGTGTTTCAACTTCACTCTTGTATTGCTTGAAAGCATCAATTGCCTCATCTTTACTATTAAGTAAATAAATATAACAATATCTCGTGCTATCGTCAATGAAAGTAATAAAATACTTTTTTCCACCGCGATATGGTGTTGACTTCATATCGCAAATATCTGTGTAAATTAAGTCTAAAGGACTTGAATTCCTTTCAACAGACTTATAATGATGCTTAGCATACTTTGATTCCACACATATTTGACATTGGAATTAATACAATCAAATTTTGGAAATGCTTCTAAATTTATCAACTTTCTCAATGTTTTGAAGTTGATGTGTCCTAAATGCGAATGCCATAAAGTGTTTGACTCAAGTAAGTAAGAAGAAACATTCACTTTATTGATAGGAACTGCTATTACATTTAGCTTAAAAAGGCCCTCATTCAGGTAACCTTTTCTTACATACATATCATTCTTACTTAGTACAACACTATTAGAAACAAAAATATATTTGAATCCATTCTTGACAAGAAGTGATGTAGACACAAGATTCTTACGAATTTCTGGAACATAGAGAACTTGATTTAGAGTCACTATAACTCGTTCAATTTTCACCATAGATGGATTTCCCATGCAAATTGTCTCATCAGGTCCTGCGGGGGCATAAGAAGAAATAACTCCTTGTTAGCACAAACATGGCGGGTGGCTTCAGAATCTATCTACCATTCTTTAGGATTTCCTACCAAGTTGCATTCGGACAACATGGCACACAAGTTCTCCATTTCTTCAGCTTTTTCAACCATGTTAGCTTGATTCTTCTTCTTCTTCTTCTTATTCTTTGGTGCACTACAATCCATGGCCTTATGCCCAGATTTTCCACAGTTGTGGCAATTACCCTTAAACTTCTTCTTGCTTGGGTAGTTCTTTGGTCCAGAAGCCTTCTTTCTCTTCTTTGTTTGTAGTGCCTCCTCAACAATGTTAGCCCCCATTATTGTTGAGTTTCCACATGACTTCTTTTCAGTATTTTTGTTGTATTCTTCTATCCTCAAACACACAATCAAGTCTTCAAGTGTCATCTCCTTCCGCTTGTGTTTTAGATAATTCTTAAAATCTTTCCACAACGGAGGTAACTTCTCAATGAAAGCAACAACTTGAAAGGCCTCATTTATGATCATACCTTCAGCAAGGAAGTCATGCACAATAACTTGTAATTCTTGAACTTGAGTTATGACCGACCTAGTGTGAATCATCTTGAAATCCAAAAATCTAGCAGCCACGAATTTCTTAAGTCCGGCATTCTCAATCTTGTACTTTTTCTCAAGTGCATTCCATAATGCTTTTGAAGTTTCCATGACGCTATAGACATTGTACAAGCCATCTTCCAAACCACTCAAACTGTAATTTTTGCACAAGAAATCAGAATGTTTCCATGCTTCAGTTACAACAAGTCGCTCATCAATCCGGAGTACTTTCTGCCAAGACCGGAGGATCCTCCTTGATGAAACGTTGCAAACTCAATGTAGTAAGATAGAAGAGCATCTTTATTTTCCAACATTTGAAGTCAATACAAAAGAACTTTCCGGGTTTTTCTACTGGTGCCATAGCATGAGCAGGAGTTGAATGGCTTGATGAGGCAACAACACTCATAACAGTAGCACCCGTTCCCACAACATTTCCATTAGTTTGGTTTGCGTTCGTCATCTTTTTGTAAAGTTGGAAACACAACATAACTTTGTTAAATTAGTTAAGTTTAGATATCTTCAAACTGAATACCAAACCAAACATACAATACGTAACAATTTATATACTTCAAATCCGTACATTTATTATTCTCGTAAAGTTTTTATATACTTTAAACCGGATATAACAATTATTGGAGTAGAAAGCACGAAGGCTTTAGTCTCCAAAACAGTATACAAAATATGAATAACAGTTTAATATATGTTTCAACACAAAAATGTTAGTTAAAATTCCTTAAGCTTGTGAGCGATATTGTGTTAAAACACAAAATGAGAAAACTATTAGAAAATAAAAGAAACTGGAAAAATAGAAGAGTTTCAGAAATATTCCGAGTCCACAATTTGCTTGTGCGTTCTTAAGGAATTTTAACCCTCTCACACGTTGCCAAGGTAATGGATTAAATCTTCCCAGGATAAAACCAAATAAACCTTCCTGCAACAGTGGTAATGCAAACTGTACGATACCAATAAACTTAAAGAATGGAGCAAAATTACACTTACGAATTTGAGAGAGAGATAGACGGCGAATTAGAATGCGGTATATTCAGTAAGAAGGAAGTTCTGTAGTATTTTTGGTGTATTAAAAACAAAGTCATGCCTTAGAATTTATAGGCAATTATTGGAATAAATGTGATGTCTGTTCTGGAAAAGGTGCATGTTCAGAAATTTCGTCGCCCACCGCGGTCCCACCGCGGTCATGCTAGGACCGTGGCCAAAGTAGCTTTCTGAACCTGTAGAAGGGGCCTGCCCCGGTCCTTCCGTGGTTACGCCAGGACCGCGGCCAAAGTGGCTCTCTGAACCTTCAACAGTGATATGACATTTAATTAACTATTAAATAATTAATTAAATAAATTTTGTTCAAAAAATAATCTTATTGATCATTTGACAAATCCAAATCCGAAGCCGAAGTCGAGCGAGCGACGACGACGATGCGGGGGTTCATTCTCTTCAACTTCTTTTAAGAGCTTTAGGAAGTGATTCTATATATAAGCACACAAATGTAGTTGTCCCTCACCAACGAGGGATAAAGTGCAAGACAAAAGCTCACTTCTTCAAATTTCCATTTTTCCCTCCATTTTGTTTTCCTCCATTTCCAATTGGAATTTTTACCTACCTATACCATATATGAAACCTTATTACCCTTAATGTTTAAGGTTTGTTTTTATTACATTTAAGCATACCAAATTACCATTTATATACCATAATTCAAATTAGGGATATAATTAAGGGTTTATTTATATTAGGCATAATTATAGGACTGTATCTTCCCGATTTCTCTTTCCTTTCATCTCAACGATTCAAAACACTCACAAAACTCACGATGCTCATATGCTTCCTCTCATTGATCATCCCCAACTACCCACTACAGTCGAAGAATATCATATTTTTAGATTCACAAGAAAATATTAAATTCTTTGATCGAACCATTTGAATTCCCACTGAAAATAATAATGGCAGAGAGTTCGAAATTCTTTGACCTCTTTTTTTTTTGGGGCAGTGGTTTAATGTTACTGGTTAAGACAATCGATTGAAACTCGAAGAAGAAGAAGAAGAAGAAGAAGAAGAAGAAGAAGAAGAAGAAGAAGAAGAAGAAGAAGAAGATGATGATGAAGAAGAAGAAGAAGAAGACATATTTCCAGAATTTGTAGATATTTTGTAGTCAAATTAGAAAAATTGTAGAAAAATTGTAGAATGTTTTTTGCAGAAAATTTTGTAGAAGCTTTAGTCATTTTATATTTGTGTAAACATAAAATAATGCATATATAATCAGAAGATATCTACAAAATAGATACATTAAATTTTAATATCCAAATTCTCATTTCAATTGTAGCATAATTGGCATTTTCGATATAATTGTAGAAGATTTGTAGAAGTTTTAGTCTTCCCAATCTGCAATTCATCTACAATTTATCTACAATTTATCTATAATATATCTATAATTCTACATTTTAACTATAATTTATCTACAATTTCTGGAAATATGTCTTCTTCTTCTTCTTCTTCTTCTTCTTCTTCTTCTTCTGCTTCTTCTTCTTCTTCTTCTTCTTCTTCTTCTTCTTCTTCTTCTTCTTCTTCTTCTTCTTCTTCTTCTTCTTCTTCTTCTTCTTCTTCTTCTTCTTCTTCTTCTTCTTCTTCTTCTTCTTCTTCTTCTTCTTCTTCTTCTTCTTCTTCTTCTTCTTCTTCTTCTTCTTCTTCTTCTTCTTCTTCTTCTTCTTCTTCTTCTTCTTCTTCTTCTTCTTCTTCTTCTTCTTCTTCTTCTTCTTCTTCTTCTTCTTCTTCTTCTTCTTCTTCTTCTGTTTCTTCTTCTTCTTCTTCTTCTTCTTCTTCTTCTTCTTCTTCTTCCTCCTCTTCTTCTTCTTCTTCTTCTTTGAGTTTGAATCTGAAATTCAATGAAAACCAAGTCTAATCTTCACCAAAATCCCTCAAAATTGAGATATAAACTCCTAAACATATTTCAAATTATTTACAACAACACCCAATCTAAACAAATAATGATTTTTAAAACCCCAAATTTAAATTCAAAGCTTCCAAGATTTGTATTGGCTATCAATGGTGGAAAATATATGGAAGAACAGATATTTTCAACTTTGAGTTGTTGAAACTCAAAAATTTGAATTGTTTTTTTTTTGAGAATTTGAATTATAGTTCTAGAGAAAAATACGTAGATGAGAAATATCCTTTCCCCTTTTAAAAATTGAATTTAATGTAGAATCAAAAAATACCAAGATTCTCTCTTTAATTTTAGCCCGTTTCTTAGGGAATATTTTGCCATTTTAATGCCTAATAATCGAATGGTACAAAATTTGTAGGTAAAACGTGGACCGGGCGGGTAATTAACAAACTTTGCACATTTAGGGTAATAGGGTTCTATATATGGTATAGATAGGTAAAAATCCCTTTCCAATTCACACTTTTATTCTTTAAAGCCCAAATGGCTTAAAAGTCCAACATATATATATATTATGCCCCTACCTTGTGAAAATAGAGAGATTCTTTCCGATAGATCCCGACTTGAGAAATGGCATTGATGGTGTTTCAAATTGAGATAATCTTATCGATGGTCATTTAACTTCTGTGTTTGTTACCCAAAAGCTACTTTTTTTATTACATAAAAATCATTCAATTTTGTGTTCATTACACAAAAGTCACTTTTCTTTCTTTGTTACACAAAAATTATTATACTTTGCTCTAATTATCGCAAAAGTCACGTTTTTACTTAAGAAGTTTACTATGCCATTGATATTAAATAAATCTTCATATTTATGTAATGTCATCTATATTATATACTATATAATATATTTTTAACTATGTATTTTATTTATTGTTTTTATAATATATTCATATATTTAATTTTTTTCTTAACTTTAGTTTACAAGATATATTAGTAGCGCTACAAAATAACTTTTTTTAGCAATTCTTTTTTGTTTTTAATTTAATTAACTGACTAAAGTTGGTCGGTATGCCCTTCCAACCTTCAAAATACCGACCGCACATTAATGGTCGCATGTTGGACGTTTATTGGCCATTACCTGTAACAACCCGACCGGTCGTTTTTGAATATTTTGTCCCGATCCCCCATTAACTACTTTCCTTAAGTGCATTTCTGCTATTTTGATTTGCCGGGATGTTCGGATCTAGAATTCAGAGTGTTTTGGGACACTTAGTCCCTAAATGAGAGCTTAATAGTTGAAAAATAGTTCATATTCGGAACAATATTAAGACAGCCTCGGAGTTGAAATCTGATGGTTCCATTAGCTCCGTTAGGTGATTTCGGGGTTGGGAGTGTGTTCAGAATGTATTTTGGAGGTCCGTAGCTCATTTAGGCTTGAAATGCCGAAGTTTGAAATTTTTGAAATTCCGGTCCGATAGTGCATTTTTTATCCGAGGGCCGATTTGGGATTCCAGAGTTGTTGTAGCTTTGTTTTATCATTTTGGATGTGCATGCAAAATTTCAGCTCATTCGGATAAGATTTGGATAGGTTGTATTTGGTTAGAATTCGAAGTTCATAGGCTTGAATCCTTGATTTATTCATGCTTCTGGTGATATTTTGGGTGGTTTAAGGATTTGAAAAAGTTTGAATGATGTTTTGGGTCATGTCTGTAGGTTTGGTTGAGGTCTCGGGGGCCTCGGGTTTGTTTCGGATGATCAACGGATCAATTCCAAAAGTTGGAAAATTGCAGATTTTAGCTGTTGACTGTTGCAGACAATTACTCTATGCGATCGCATAGTTGTCCCTGTGATCACATAGTGTTTGGTGAGGAGGTCCTATTTTTCTTCAATGCGATCGCAAAGCCTTGTCCGCGATCGCATAACTCTGTTTCTTTCTTCACTGCGATCGCACTCCTTGTCCGCGATCGCATAGTGGAATTTGAGTCTGTGCCTCAGGGGTCAATTTCTTCTATGCGATCGCATAAGCCTTCATGTGATCGCATTGTGTTAATTCATCACCTTTTGTGATCGCAAGCCTTAGGCTGCGATCGCATAGTACAAATTTTGGGGGCCTCAAATTTCATCTACGCGATCGCACAGCTACTCATGCAATCACATTGAATAAAATACCTGGGCGGAATATAACATTTCAAAAATGAGGGTTCTTCCATTTTTGCAAAAACTCAAGCTAGGGAGCTCGATTTTGGGAGATGTTTTGAGGGTTTTTCAGAGGCAATTATTGGGTAACGATTCTTTTCTCCCTTATGATTAATTTCTACTAATCTAAACTCGAATTCCTCCATTAATTTCAGATTTTGGATGAAACTTGGGGTAAATTTCTTAGAACTAATTTTAATTATTTGAGGGGGCATTTGACCTCCGATTTGGGAGATTTTTATATGGTTAGACTTGTGTGAGTACGAGGGTTCTCAAAACATAAAAATGTTTCGATTCCGAGCCGATGACTGCAGGGTTATTTTGGTCATTTAACCATTTTCGCGCCTTAGATTTAATTTTAACAATGTAATCAGTTACTTGTGATGTTATTTACACTATGTAATTGGTTTGAATAGATTTGGGCCACTCGGAGTCGGATACTCGTGGCAAAGGCATTGTTTCTTAGCGGTTTTGTTCCGGGTTGAGGTAAGTGGCTTGTCTAACCTTGTGTGAGGGACCTCTCCCCTTAGGATATATTATGTGTTGATTAAAATGCCTTGTACGCGAGGTGACGAGCGTGTACTTGTGCAAGTTGTTGATTATCCACCTTTCTTGAATTGTTGAAACGGTGTTATCTCTGTTATTTGTCTGGGTTAAATGTAAGACTTATCCCGTGTTAGTTAGAGGAGTATGATTAGATAGGATTAACTGTCTAAATGCTTATTTGTCTTAATTGAAATTACGTGTAGCATGTTGGAATTGAATTTAATTGTTAATCTTAATAGGGTATTCCATTTTTTTGAGTATTTTCCTTGTTTGATTGTATTTTGTACTGATATAAATTG